>PVJL010003289.1:147637-162549 GCA_004026885.1 Lyroderma lyra
ATTTCATCTTTTCTTACAGCTGAGTAATATTCCATTGTGTATATGTACCACAGCTTCTTTATCCAGTCATCTGTCGCAGGGACCTTTGGTTGTTTCCATGTTTTGGCCACTGTGAACAGCGCTGCAATGAACATTGGGGTACATGAGTCTTTGCGGACAAAGGTTTTCAAGTTCTTTGGGTAGATCCCCAGAAGGGGGAACCAATATTTTGTAGGCTCGGGAGAAGCTCTAGGTTTTCCAAGTTGTCGAAAGATATGATTTCATGTACTCTTTTAGAGGTCATACCAATGGCACCACTGGTTGCTAACACGCTTAAACTTGGAAGGCATTTGGGGCTTGAATGCCCTACTCCATGTGGGTTGATGAGATTCTTTTTGTTGCCAGAAAAGCCTTCTTCAGTCTGTCATAAGCAACAAAGAGTCCATTGTAAGGATTCCTTCAGGTTGGAATTTTGCTGACCTGTGGTGCTGCCAGGAGCCACTGGATGAAAGGACTGCTATTTTCTGTCCTCCTCACGAAGTTCTAGGCTCCTCCCTTTCTCTCCACGTCCCTGCCCTATTCTCTTTGCATTTGTGGCTGTGGCCAATCCTCTCAGCAGCCTCGAGAAAACATGCATACTGGCTTCACTAATTATTCTCTCCCACTGGCAGTGTTTTGCTCCAGGCTACCTCAAGGATCCCTGACCAACCGACTGGTGGAATCTCCTGGGTCAGATTTCCTCCTTGGTTTAGAAGAAAGCCTCCCCTGAGCAAAGATTCTGGGAGTGCTGCTTTCCTGAGCAAGGAATTGTGGGTAGGTCAGTAGTTTGTGCCGGACAGGGGGGCTGGCACCAAGAGGCGTGTTTAGTACATCAATATGGACATAAAGTAGGAGTCTGGGGACATACTTTGCAGATGAGGTAACTGTGTAGCAAAAAGGAGGGACCTGTAGCTTCTGCCTCCTGAGCAGCCACTTAGGTTTCTTTGTAAGAATGGAAAGACACATGTGTCTTTAATCGCCCTCGGTTTTTGTTTCTTGCTTGGCTCCGCCCTATGGAAAGGCAACATAAATGCTTATGGATAGGCAGCAGGTACCAAAGTTACAGAGGAACAAACTTGGCCAAATCCCTTTGTAACAACCTTGCCATGAAAGCAGTTCTAGAATTAGTTGATGGAACTTGTGTTTTTCCCTTTATAGATGAGAACATGGCGGCCCAGAAAGAGGACATGACTTAGCCAAGGTCTCAGCCAATTAGTGGCAAAGCTGTGAGTCAAACCCAGGTCTGCTGACTCTTTGGGGTCCTTTGGACCTCACACTGTGGGTATATTTGGAAGGTTGGATGGCATTGGTGAGGGAAAAATCTTGGCGTGGGCTCCTTTCGTTTGGCAGACTCTCCTGGTCTTCTCTGTTGACTCAGATCTGGGACAAGTTTCCTCCTGCTTTCCCTCAGCAATGAGTTGGGCCAGCTGTGGGTCCCCACTGTGAGGGGGCCACGCAGAGCAGGTGGGAGACGCATTTTCATTTCATGGGTCATTAACTCTTGGCACAGGAACTGTTTCTTGCATTCTTGGCCTCCCTGGTCTCATATCACCTGCTGGGCTGGTGGAGGAGGCCACAGTCTGGGGGTCTGGATACATAGAGCCAGTCCTTGAGGCTGGATGGGGCTGGCTGCAAACTTCACTGGATGCTGAGAACCTCTCCTAGAGATGACCCGTCCTTTTTTGTTCCCTCAACCCTCCTACAAACCGCTGTTCACAATATGAAAAAGACATGGGAAACACAGGTTGACTGAGGGGTGGAAAAAGGAGGCAGAGAACTCTAAGGAGACAAAGAGAAGAAGAAACTATAAAACGTAAGATTGTGTACGATGCACGAGAGACACAGCCACAGGACCAGAAAGGCTGGAAGGAAAACAAGACATTGCTTGGGCAAAGTAAAGAAAAGAGGGATATAGCCACAAAAACTGGAGAAGAGAAATGATACCATGAAACGGAATTCAGAGATTGTAACCAAACCCTTTAATGGTGTCAAGAAGGAGGTAAATGTCCCCCTAGGTCATCCTGAGCCAAGCCCTAGAGCCAATACCCCAAACCAAAATGTCTGGGTCGTTCTCTAGAAAGCATTTAGTTTCTTGCAACCAGAAATGTTTAATAGTATTTATTGGAATGCACAGTGTATTGGAGGCCAAGGTCTTTTTCTCCACTCCTCTATTGCCACGAGGAAGGAATTTCCCTTAAACATATTCTTGAACTTTCCTACCCTTTACTGACTCTGCCCCAGGGAAGCTGAACTCAGTCGTGTGACGGACAGGTGTGGGGACACTAACTGGGCAGAAGACATTCTACATTGAGGGTAATTTTTAACTCAGTTTCTAAAACAGCGTGTGCTAGTAAACATTGATAGAAAACTTCTGGAGGGCAATTTAAATCCTCAAAGATGTACGTATTTTCAAAACTAAATAATTTCAATTCCAGAAATGTATGTCCTAAAAACAAACTTATATATGTATCCAAAAAAAAAATTACCCTAAAATATTCAAAGACTTTGGAATTAAATTTTGTACACCATTGGAGCTCTCCTTTTATACTTTGCTCAGTTCCTCTCCCAATTTATTATGTATAAATACCAACATCTTAGGGCATGCAAAGTGTATTTTCAATAATTATTATTGCCTAACATCTTAACGTATGAAAGAGTTTGGCACTCTGTTCGTTAACAGGTTCATTGAATGTCGACAGTTTATTTTGAACAAAGTGCAACTAAAATGTAAAGGTCTTTGAAACAGTATAACACCGCATTGAAACAAAGGAGGAAATAGTTCTGCTGAATTATTTTCCTTGTATATTCAATATTAGTTCAGGAAAAAAACCTATATTTTGGTCACTCTTTTTATGTATATACTTGTATATCAATTTTTTAAATAAAAAAATTACAGCCTTGTATGGTAGAATTGTACACCTGGAACCTATGAAATTTTTACTAAATAATATCACCCCAATAAGTTGGACAATAAAAAACATTAAATACAAAAAAACTTGCAAATTTTGGTTGTTGTTGTTGACATGGTCAAAAAGTAACACTTCATTGAGAAAGAAATTCAAACTTTGGAAAAACTAAAGTATATGATTATATATGAAACTATGCTGCTTATGTTCACTTTTAATATTTCGATCATAGAAAAGTTATTGTCATGCACATGGACATCAACTATTTTACACTTGTATAAAATCCCTTTTTGAAAAGGAGTTTTCAAATAGAATCATTTTATATCTAACATTTTTTATTATAAATAAATATTTCAAAGCACCAAAAAGACAAACAAACAAAAACCAGACTCCAAAACCCCTGCATGCGCTCTGCCTCCAGGGGTCCAGCCAGGAGGCTCGCCCCCACTTTCCTGCCCTTCCCCCCTGGAAGCTGGCTGCCCACACAAGCCGGAAGCCCTGCTGGCCCTTCTGCACGGTCTTGCTCACTTCTGAAGTTCATGGTTTTATCTGCCTTTCATACTAAGCAACATCCTCCCCCCCAACCTTTCTCAGTAATGAGGTGATATTTGGGTCTCCTCTAAGGCTTTTTGGGTTGTTTGTTTTCATTCTTTATTTCCTCAGAATCCTAGAGCAGGAAGAGAGCTGCAGTGGCCTGTACGTGTCCATCCGGCACCACTGTAGGAGGGACATGTGCAGCGCCAAATAGAAACGAGGCCACGAAGAAGGGGGTGAGGGGCGTGCATGTCCCTGCAGTGCTTGCTCCTGAGACTCAGTCTGGTACGTGACCAGCCTCCTGGGCATCCTTTCCAGCTCTGTCAGCTTGTGTCTTTTCCTTTCACTGTCCCTCAGCCCAGATGAGCTTCTGGCCGTAGAAACCAAATGCTGGTTCTAAAGCAGTGACCTGCTTCTTCCTCTTGAAATAGTGTCTGCTGCAGCTCCAGGCTGCGTGGGTGGCTGGGGTGAAGTTCGTCTTCTGGGGGGCTCAGCGAGCCTGGCTCTGGGGAGCAGGGCAGCAGGAATGAAGTCCCTGGGCTTTGACCCAGGACGCTCAGGTCTCCGTGAGCATCCATGAAACTGGCAGGCTGATGCTTTTCACTTGTGCACCGGGTAGATCCTCAGAGCCTTCACGTGACAGCGGTGTCATGTACTTCCAAGAGACTAACGGGGAAGCGGGGAAATCTAATTTTAACTTCCGGAATGTACTCGTTACGGATAATAACTCCGATGCCTGCACCTCTGCACGGTGATGGGCGTGGGAGTTGTGCTGGAGAACATGACTGGATGTTCTGGGACAATCTGTGGAAGGTGCTGGCCTTCGTCTCTGACCCCACGCGTGGTTTCAGGCTCCAACGATAGCCCGACGGCGCGGCAGACGCGGTGCTGGAGGCCGTGCTGCACACGGCACCATTTCGCCGTCGTAACGGTACTGCGACGTAGATCATGACCTTGACTTACACATTAGGGGGCATTGTGGGAAGACACAGACGCGAAGGGAGGCCAGCGGCTCTTCCAAGCTCGGAAGTGGCAGAAGCGGAGCCGAGGCCCCTGAGTTCCCAGAGCCCCCGCTGTGTTCACGGCACGCGGGGTGTCCGCACGGAGCTGTGTGCTCCCCTGGAGGTGACCTATGGGGGCTTATCCGGGGACAAGGGGACCCTCGGGGGTGGGGTTCAACCAGAGCAGCTGTCGGTCTTCTCTTTTATACTTTGAGGTTCTGCTTCCGAAGACCAGTTTGCCAACCGCGCCCCCCATCTAGCCCCCTCCCCAAATGAGGACACCGCTTCTAGAACAAGCCTGTGACCCGGAGGCCGAGGACGCCGCTTTTGGAGCAGAGAACGACCCCCCACCCCCCGCCCCCGCAGTGCCCTTACTAAACGTGACGGAGTCCCCGGGCTGGGCTGCGGCAGAATGACAGAAACTGGAACAGGGGCAGCAAACTGGCAAGCCACCGGCAGAGTTGTCCCCTGCACGCGCTTTCCCGGCCTGAGGCGCGTGTGCGCAGGCGAGCCAGCCTCCGCGAACAGTGAGTTCACGTGGAAACTTCCCGTGGGGGCCGGGGGCCCTGCAGGGCCGCTGCGCGTTCCCAGGGCAGCGATGGCCGACGTGGGGCACGGCCCTCCCACCGCAGTGACTGCTCCCCAGCACTGGGGCCGGATGTCGGCTGCCACCCGTCGTTACTCGTATGTGGTTGGTCCTCTCAGGGGTTTCTGTGTGCCCGCTTCCAGGAAAGGTGAGAACGTAAAGGCGTCCAAGGCCGCATGATTTTACAAACACACCCAACGTACCTGAGTATGCTTTTTGTTTTTTAAATTTAGGATATGATTTAGGACACCTGCCTGGCCCCAGCATTTGAATTTCTTTTCTTTTCTGTTTTTACACAGACCATTGATAACATATAATTTTATGAAGAGATGCAACACGCTGTTCTCAAAATCTGCCATTTGTGAGAAAATGGACCTCGAGACCATCGCGCTAAGTGAAATAAGCCAGAACCATGTGGCTTCATTTATACATGAAATATAAAACTGAAAGCAGCAGAGAAACACTCAGGGACACAGTCAGTAGTTTAGTGGGGACCTGAGGGGAAGCGGGGAGGGTGGGAGGGAGAGGTGGGGGGTCAAGCATAAGGTGACGGGACGAGAACTGACTGGGTGCTGAGCGCATAGACGACGCGCTGTAGAACTGTACGCCCGGAGCCTATGTAGTTCTTGCTGACCAGTGTTGCCCCAATAAATCTGACAATAAAAAAAATCCCGGGTCACAGTGCGGTGCAGTGTTACATTTGTGTACAGACTGTAGGCAACAGTCGTGCGTGATAGTGTTGAAATAATCGTTCTCCAAAGTCCTGGCTATTCTAGGATTTGATGATTTTCATTTGTTTGATCCAGAAATTGAGTAGAAAAACAGTATGAAATGTATTTCAAGGAAAAGGGACCAATGTCTGAAAAATAAACCAAGGCATCTGACCAACATACACCGACAATCAGGAGTCAATTGTAAATGTGTAAGCATTCGAATTTCTGATGCTTAAAACAGCAGCTATGATTCCTGCCCTCTAGAGACTTAGAATGGGGCGAAAGATGGAATTTGAGCCCCCCCCCCTTTTATTTAATTTGTTGCCTACTTCTCAGCTGAAACCAACAGGATACCAGCCAAGTTGCTCAGCAGGAGGCCCGCCGGCTCTTACACCTGCTTTCTGCTCCTGCTGAGCTCCGACGTGGATTTCACGTTCCAGCAAACTCCAACTGCTTGTGCGTTCGCTGCATCGCTAGCGCCTCGGCCCTACGGAGCGGTGCTTGCTCACCTTTAAGGAAACCTCGGACTCCTTCCCTCTCCTAACTTTCCGGTCTGAGTGAGAGGAGCTTTTCTTTCCTCTCCCCTTGGAGTTATTTACCTGAAAGGAAATTAGTTATATGGAAAGAGAAAGGCGCCAAGGCTCACTGGCAGGAAAAAGAAGTAGTTAAGCTAATCCATGTGGAAAAAGCCAGTAAAATGGCCAAACCTAGGAAAGGCAGAGGTGAAACGAGGAGAGAAAAAAGGCAGGACTGGGGAATGCTTCACACTCTTTTTAACCACAAGAGTGAGCACAGTCAAGGTCGCAGTGGGATCAGAACAAGGAGAGTCAGAGTCCCCACTGCAGCCGTATTTGGTGTCATTATTTCACTCCCCGTTGCCCTGGCGTTAAGCAGTCCACTTCATGCAATGAGACTGTGTAAGAGAAACAACAACAGCAATGAAACTTGTGCAAGCGAACTAACTGATAATTTGGGAAAGAAATGCCTGTGGTCTGACGAGCACTCTCTCGGGGGAAGGTTCAAGAAGGAGTTTGGAAAGGTGGTAGATGAAGACAGAGATTCCATCTGCCCATCAATTAAATGCTATGGTGCCCGAGTTCCACTTGGGGCTTTTTTCTCCGTCCAGTGGGTGAGCACTCCCTTGCTGTTGACTCCTGAGTCCCATCCAGCTAGACCCATCGCCCCTGGAGCACCAGATGTGTAGCTGCAATTGCAGACCTCACAGATGCCCCAGATGCTGTTTCACAGCTTCTGAAACTCAGCGTGAGCGATCTTGAACGCAGCGATGGCGCGTGAAGGTTCTGGCGGAGTCACGTTGCCCAGAGCTGAGCTCCGGCTGTCTCCCCTACTGCAGAACCACAGGCAAGTGACCGTCAGCATACGAATGAAAGCACGTCCTGAAGCCAAATTGCTAAGGTTCAAATCTCAGATCTACCCCTTTGTCATGATTTACTAGATGACAGCGTTTGCCATGCTTCCTGATAAGCTCACATTTAATTAATTTCCTATTTACTTTGCTAAAAATGAAAGTCTGTGAGAGCAGGGATCATAATGTCTTGTTTACCGTGACCTTCCCAAGGTTAAGCATAGTACCCATCATGTAAGAAGCCCTGAAATGCACCCAAGTGATGGGAAGACTGGATGAGTAAGTAAATACAGTAAGTCGGGCTGGCAGCAGGGGACATACCATGGAGAGCTTAGATCACGGACCCTTTTGCAGCCACTATATTAACATTATTGCTAGGGACTTGAATTATTCCTAGGTTTCCACTAATACAGACTAGGCTGATGGGGCATCTTTGCATTGCATTCCAACATTTCCTTTCCCCCTCTCTTATTTGGTATAGCATCCCTAATGTGTAATACCCCAGCCAAGAATTCTGGAGTCATTTTCGCCTCTGGTTACATAATCTAAGACTTTTACCACAAGAGATCGGGATGTTTCCCCATGGATTCTAAAATCTTTGCCTGTGAAAAAGCACTAGAAGGGCATTTTCTCCAAGGACATAAAGATTTCTGTGCAGGACCCTGAGAAACTTGTCCTTGCTGAATAAAAAAATAAGCAAAAAAGACAAATTCAAGTGGTAGTTATGTCTTTTGGAAAAGAAGACTACCAGCTTGACTGCAAAGAAATAAAATACTAGATTTGTACTTTCAGGTACCTAGAAAGCTTAAATAATGAAACAGGAGATTATTGGTGATTTGGTACGAAAAAGGCAGCTGAACCAGGTGCATGTGTCAGGTCTCTGAGAGACTGCTTGATAAAATCATGACAGTGACTATCATTTATTGTCACCTGCTGTGTTTCAGGCACTGTGTTAAGTGCTTTTCATACACAACTGTATTTAATCCTCATAAAGGCATATGAAGCCAAGAGCATTATCTCCATTTTTTTTTAATTGATGGGCAAACTGAGGCGGAGAGGCTGAGTAACTTCTCCAGGTTCACTCTCTTAGTAAGTGAATTGGGACTAGGACTCAGTCTGGTTATGCCATTGCTCTGGTGCCCACAGACACGTCAGTAAACAAGTTACTGCTGTAACCAGATAAAACCCACGGTCAAGTTAACGTGTCTTACGTGACAGTGTAATGGTGTGGCCGTCTGTTATTTTGTCACAAGAGACCAAGCTGTTCTTGTGCAGGAGAGCAAGGGGGTTGGCTCCAAACTTTCTCTTGCTTGAAGGAGAAGTGTTGGAGGAGGCCTGGGGTCAGTGCAACTCCTCTTTCCAGCCCTAACAGAGGGAGGAGAGACTTAGCTGAGCACTCAATGCCTGGCAATCATTGGGCTGCCTTTCTCAAATGGGTGGGGGCACTGCTCTAAACAGCAATGTCTTATCTGTCCATAATCCACTTGGGCACATTGGTCAACCATCTGTACCCATCTAGTTCCGTGACATCATACAGGCTCTGCAGACCCTTCCTTCTCCATCTGCCTCTTCTGAAGGTAGACCTGAGCACGTGGGAGTAGTACATTTCTCTTTTGCCATAGGCCTATATCTCCTTCTCCAGCTCGCATTCGAGAGAGTTCTGGGCATTCACGTGGCCAGCAATAAAGCTTGTAGAATGTGTGGTTTTCCACTGGACTATAGATGGTTGTGTGTGTGCTTCCTCAACTCAGCACCCTGGGGAAGGGGGGTGAATGGTAGTTTTAGGCATCAAAACCATATCCTATACCCTTCATATTTCTCGTTACCCTTTGGTGTTTATATATAATAGTTTGGTTGTCAGTCCCCAATTTAAAAATCATACCACTCAAGCATTGGAAGTAACATTGAAGACAGTCCACCCTTATTTCCTATTTTCATTAGACATGGAAATGTCTTGAAGAACGTCACAGTATGTCCTTGCTAAGGCTGGGGCCAGGCCACAGGCCTCGTAACTCAAATTTAGCACACTTTCTTTCAAGTTTAGCCTTCCTGAGGTCTCTAATC
The DNA here is from genome assembly GCA_004026885.1 of Lyroderma lyra. Lineage (NCBI taxonomy): Eukaryota > Metazoa > Chordata > Mammalia > Chiroptera > Megadermatidae > Lyroderma > Lyroderma lyra. The sequence continues at coordinate 156,826 of PVJL010003289.1, forward strand.
CCAAGAGCCTCGATGTCCTCTCCCTTTCCTCCAGGTCTCTGATCCCAAGCCAGCTCTCAGCGTGGAAGGAGAGATAATCATCAAAATGCATCTCGCTCAATGTTCTCATTTCATCCAACACACACAGTACTTGTTTTATTCCGGGAACGATTCTAGCACGTCCCGAAGGCTGATTTCTTTCATTCTCAAACAAACCTCATGGAAAAGGTTTTACTATTATTCCCCTTTTACAGATGAGGATATTGAGGCACAGAGAGGCTGAGTGATAGGCTCAAGATCACAGAGCCGGTGAGCACTGGAGCCAGGATTTGAGCTCACAGACACGGTGACACTGGAGTCCCTGAGAAAGACCACTGACTGCTGTCGTTTTGTAGATTAGGAGACGCACGCCCAGGGTGGGGAAGGCGCTTTCCGGACCCTTGGGTACGTTGGGGCTCCTGGTTCCCTGGTCCCGAGCTCTCTGCTCCTGCCACCAGGTAGATCTTCTTGGGTTACTTTCTGCCATTGTTTAGTTTTTTATTCTTAAAATTCCAAATAGGATTCAACCGCCAGGAGCCACAGGATCATTTTTCAATGTCTCACCTTTATTTATGTTTTCAGGGAAGGAGCATGGAAAAGAAAGTCAGCAGTCTGGAAAATGAAACATTCTGCTTTCGCCTCCTGACCACGACCAGGCCGAGCTGTAACTCCCATCACTCTTCCGCTTGCTTGGTCATAAATCCCGCTGAACTGAATTGGTGTTAAAATGAATGGGAGCGCTGGGTCTGGGCTTAAACCACAGTGAACCAACCCATCAGACCCCTGAAAAAACCTCCCTCCCTTGATTTCTGATGCTGATTGAAGGGGTGATGACTTATCGCTACTCAAAGGTCCCACACATCATGCCCCTGGCAGCTGGCGCCTTGACTCCACCTGGCATGTAACAGGTGCTTTACCTGCCTCGTTCTTGGCATCTTTCTCTCAAGTTTGGCCTTCCCAAGATCTCTGATCCCGAGAGCCTCAGTGCCCTCTTACTTCCCTTTCTCTCCCAGATCTCTAATCGGAAGACCAGGTTGTGGGCCAGGCAGAAAGAGGCATCTTGCGTGTCGTGGAGAGAGGCCAGGCTTGGGAGGCTGAAGGCCCAGGACCTCCCCAGGCTCTGCCATCGACACCTGCAGCCTTGGTTTTCTCACTTGTACGACGACAGGTAGAGCCCCGTGGCCACATTTCCGGGCACCAGAGAGCATGCTCCTGGAATTTCCCTTTTGGCTTTTCCTAACACGTGGCTCCTGCCCTCCTGTTTCCGGAACTTGTGGACTCAAGGTTCATCCGTGCTGGCTCACCTCTGGACCACAGCATGTCTCGCCCTGATGAAGTGACTTGGCCAAAAATCACTAAGTGATGTGCCAATGGGGCTGGGACAACATTTTTTAGTTTCCTAGGGCAGCTATAACAAATGACCACACCTTGGGGCTCTTAAAACAGTAGAAATTTGTTCTTTCCCAGTTCTGGAGGCTGGGCATCTAAAGCCAACATGCCGGGAGGGCTATGTTCTCCCTGAGGGCCCTAGGGGAGAGCCTGCCTTTCCTCTCCCCAGCTTCTGGTGGGCACCAGCCACCTGTGGTGTTCCTTGGCTTGTCAGGTAGCAATCTACTCTCTGCTGACATTGTCACATGGCTTTGTCCCTGTGTGTCTTCTCTGTGCCCAGATTTCCCTCTTTTAGGGGACAGCGGTCATTGGAATAGGGCTCAACCTAGTCCAATATTACCTCATCTTATTTTTCACATCTGCAAAGACCCTTTTTGTTTCCAAATAAGGTCACATTCTCCAACACCAGAGGACCAGAGGTGAGCATGTCATTTTGGGGGCAACACAATTCCACACACAGTAGATGAGAACCCAACACTCCTGATCTCGTCTTGTGTCAGGCCAGGAGGAGGGGACCAGATGGCACAGAAAACCCAAAACAAAAGTGTTAGGAGTGATTTTGGCTGAAAAATCAGTCAAAATTGGTACGAGACCTCATATGGGTAAGATGTTAACTAGTTAAGTCTTTTTTGTCTTTTTTTGTTTGTTTGTTTTTTTACTTTGGCAAAAACATCATGAGGTCAGTAAGACAGATGCTATTACATGCATTTTGCAGACAAAAGATTAGGTCCATAGATTTATTACAGACATCTTCTAGCACATTTATTCGTGGAGCTGCTGATGACACAAGAGAGGGTCTTTGCAAGAGCTAATGGTAGTGAGAGCGTGGCAGGACCTGAAGCCCCGGATGACCCCAGTTCTCTGATCTTGAATGCCAATCCTGCAAATCAACCCAGTCCCATTCTGAGACCCAGAGTGATGCATCTGAAGTCCAATACCTAATAAGGAGTCAAACCAGATTTTGATAGAAAATTCCTACTTTCCCAGCACAAAATTTTGCAATTCAAGTATGAATCCATGACAGAACCCAGAGTGGGTCTGCAAATATTCTCTCTCACGGCATGCAATCTTCAGGCAACGAGGTTGATTTTCATCGGAGGTCTCATCCGTTGGCAGCCATCCCAGTACGCAGCGCATCTGCTTGTGATGCAGCTGGACTGTCCTTTATCAGGGAAGCAGCTCCCCAGGGCTCTATACTTGTCCACCAGCCCAGTGAGGTCAAGGGCAGTGTGACTGCCACTGCGCTTTGCTGACAAAGGGCTCGTGAGGTCTCTGAGACAAGCCTCTGCTGGTGCCCCGTCCCTGCCTGTCTCATGCGTGGGAAAGGGGAGATGGCCGAAGCCTACCACGAAGACCTGCCTGCCAGGTTGACCTTAGGGCATCATGGAGTGTGGCCAGTAGCCGTTCCTTACACTGGTATGAAACTTTCCATACGTGGTAAGAAGGGCGCACGGTGCCTTCATGGTTCGTACAAACCCTGTGGGTCACGCAAAGCACCTGCTTTCCTTCTGAGGGTCTGGGACTTTGACACGTGCTGGGCAGAGGGTGCATACATGGTCATCCCTGAGTGCCGCATGTCCTATGAGGTTCCCTGGGAGGCCACCTCTTGCATGTGTTGTCACAACTTGTCCCTGGAGAAATTAAACGTGTCCTGTGTGACTCCACTGAGAGAGGACTCTGGGAAGCTTACGTCGGATCTCCCCCAGCCCTCCCCCCTGGCACTTTTGCCTTTTGCTGATTTGCGTTGTGTCCTTTGGCTAGAATACGTCCTGGTCACGAGTTCAGCTGTTTGCTGAGTCTTGGGGGGGCCCCTCTGGCCAATTGCTGAACCTAGAGGTGGCCACGACACAAGGCCCTTCCATCTTGGTTCTTTCTGAAAGATCTGCGACGGGGAGACGGGTCAGGTGGAACGCTATCCCTACAGATGGCATCTGACAGCTGCTAGCTTGTTAGCTCTTCTAGTTAATGACACATCCAGGGCTCAGTGATTTGGCCACCCGTGTTTTCTTTTTCTGTGATCTAACGCAGGGGACATTTTTCTGAGGGAAGGGAAGGCTGCTCCTAGCCTCTAGCCTCAGTTTGACAGAGAAGACAAATCTGAAAACGTGCTGGGGAACGAAATTACGTGAGATACGACACGTGGACCCTATCTGCCCTTTAGGACACCGCCCGTCATTTCCACGTCCATGACCATCGCCGACTCCGACATGCTAGCTCTGTCGTCAGCGTTTGACTCGCACGGTCGCACCACCCCACGCAGTCTCTCCCACAACTGTTGCCACCTCCATCGTCATCACCACCATCGATGCCATTCCCGTTGTCACAGTCATTGCCAACTCCGCACCCACCCTCCCGTCGTTAGGCTCGCCCCCACCACCTCAGCAGCAGGCTGGGTCAGCGTCCGTTTCACAAGCGCATCTCATACCTCATGCTCACTGTGCAACCGATTAATCATTATTTAATCACTGAATCACTGTCGCCACCTTTGCTAGCAGAGTCACCCCCGTGACGACCGTTAAAAACATCCCGATAAGCCCTCACGGCCCTTTTATTCTCAGAAGAAAAACATTTTTGAATGTTTTATGGTGATCAGCACTGGGCAAATTCTTTATATCATAGTGGTGACAGGCTGGTCTTCAGTCACAGGCGGAGGGACGGAAAAGCCCTGGAGGAGACAGCAGGAAGCACTCGATAGCTTCTCTCAGGACGGAAATCGGGCCCAGAAGTCAGGGCCGCGCCCCTTGCTTTGGACATCAGAGGCCTGGCCAGGCGTGTGTTGAAAATATCGCAGCAGCTGGCAGAGAATTCAAACCGGCCCCTCTCACTGCTCACACCCCACTGGGTTCTCACGAACCCCCACATTTGAAGGAAACGGGAGCACCGTTGCTGCGAGAAAGTGCTTGAGCCAGCGGCCCGGGGAGTAGATGCCAGTGAGCATGGCTAGCGTGAGACGGTGTTCGGCTGGCACACATTTACCTGTAAGGCTCCAGTTTCCTCCCTGCCTGGACTTGGATCAGGGCCCCTTTGTCGCTCTGAGGAGGAGGAGAGCAGATCCGGCTTACAGACTCCAGGACACTTTCACCATCTCCCAGTATCCACGGGCACGTGGGCTGCGGCCTGCCCTAACTCAAAGAAGCGAGTGTGTGCAAGGAGCTTCTTAACCCAACATTAAAGGCCAAAGATGAGAGGCAACAAGCATTTATTTGAGATTAAAAAAATAAAAGAAAAATGAAAAAGGAAGGAAGGGAGGGAGGGAGGGAGGGAGGAAGCCAGCAAGCTATTCAGGAAGCACTGATTCAGGCAGACACCCCGAAAGTGTTCTGATTAGGAGACAAAGGCCAGGGGCATTTGTGAGAAAGGGAAGGGGCACGGTTACATCAGCGGAAGGGAGGTGTTTCTGTCGGCGCAGATGAGCTTACACAGCGACGCTCATGCTAAACGATGCCTTTCATTTTCAGTCTGGTGGCCGTCAGTCCCGTAGTCATAACATCTGCTTTCTTGTTATCTTTGCAGTATTGGGGGGGACACAGTGTGGTTTATGGCCCAGTCCGAAGGTGATTTTGCCTCGTTTTAGCACTCCCAAGGGTTGAGGAGTAAGACTGCCAGGGCAGTTCCTCTGGGATGGCAGCTCCGACCCCATTTTAAGTGGCTCGTTTATATTATTTTTTAGTCTTCAGCAGGTTAAGCCTCATTCCAAAGTGCACAATTCCTACACAGTTCAGTTTTTCCCCTTTTTTCTGCCATTCCCTGCCCTCCCCCCTCAACCCCAAATATAGCAGTGATGCTTTTGGGAGAGATGAAAGGAGAAGAGACAGCTGCAAATGTCCAATTTCAGAGATGCTTGTTTCTAGGGGACGTCGGATGCGTTTTCCCTGCCTCTCTAGACCGTGGGACTCTCAGCCCCAGCCCAGGGCCTGGTGAGTTCCCACAGAGTCGCAGGTTGCAAAGACATCGGAAGGATGGTTCCTGCGCATCCACCAGCAAGGAGAGAATGCACAAAGGCCCAGAGCATGGGAGCGCGTGTGGGGGTATGGGGGGGATGAGGAGCTGTTTGGTAAGACCTGAGGGGAAGGAGTGCAGGATGGAGAGGCTGAGGGGAAGGAGTGCAGGGCCGGGCCTCCACTGCGGAGCGCCTGGCTAAGGGACGATGGAGCATCTGCCTGGCTAAGGGACGATGGAGCACCTGCCTGGCTAAGGGACGATGGAGCACCTGCCTGGCTAAGGGACGATGGAGCACCTGCCTGGCTAAGGGACGATGGAGCACCTGCCTGGCTAAGGGACGATGGAGCATCTGCCTGGCTAAGGGACGATGGAGCA
>PVJL010003290.1:0-41202 GCA_004026885.1 Lyroderma lyra
TATGTGTAGTTATTCCCATGTCATTGACCGTGCTCCCTATGCCTTACTTTATAGCCCCATGGCTACACGAGTATTGCAATTCTCAATTTGTGCTTGTTACTTCATTCACCCTTTCCCCTCTGTCCTCCCAACCTCCTCTCATCTACCACTTGCACAAATCTAGCCCCCATCTGACACCATACCTAGTTATTGCAATATTATGCTTGGTATTCCATGTGCCATACCCTACATTCCCATGACTGCTCTGCAACATGCAGATTGTACTTCCTAATACCTTTCCTCCCTTTTATCCCAAACCTCGCCCATCTGACAACCGTCCAAGTGTTCTCTGTATCTATAAGTCCATTCCTGTTCCTTCTGTTCTTTAGATTCCATGTATAAGCAGACTCTCATTGCATCTGTCTCTCTCAGTCTGACACACTGCACTCAGCACAACACCCTCCAGGTCCCTCCACACTGCTGCAGATGGCAAGAGCCCCTTCCCTTCCGTGGCCGACTGATGTTCCATTGCATACATGCACTGTGTCCTCTTTATCCATTCTTCCACTGATGGACACCCTTCGCATCTTGGCCATTGTAGACAGTGTTGCACTGAACATGTGGATGCACATGTTTGCTCAAAGTAGCATTTTGGGTATCTTTGGACAAATCTCCAGAAATGGGATTACTGGGTCCTATTTTTTTTTTCTTTTTTTTTTTTTAATTCACTTTTATTGTTAGACTTATTGGGGTGACATCTGTTAGCAAGGATTACATAGGTTTCAGGCATATAATTCTACAGTGCATTGTCACCTTGATGTATAATAAGGTCACCACCTAATGTGACTTCTCTTTCCATCACCTTATATTTAGCTTCCCCCCCTCCTCTCCTATTTTGTTACTTGTTGTAGCCTTTGTTTTAAAGTCTATTTTGTCTAGGATAAAGATTGCTACCTCAGCCTTTTTTGTTTTTGTTTTTCATTTCCATTTTCATGAAATAAATTTTCTATCACATTACTTTTAGGCTGTGTATGTCTTCAGTCTGAAGTGAGTCTCTTATAGACAGCATCCATAAGAGTTTTGTATTTTTTATCTGTTTGGCCCTCCTGTCTTTTGAATGGAGCACTTAATACATTTACATTGAAAATAATTGTTGATAGATACGTCATTTTATTATTGCCATTGGCTATTATTATTATTGCCAAAATGGCTATTGCCATTTTATTATTCATAATTTTGATTTTTTTTTCTGGTCTTAAAGAAGTTCCTCTAACATTCCTTGTAATACTGTTTTGGTGGTGATCAACACCTTTACCTTTTCCTTGTCTGGGAAGCTCTATATCTGTCTTTTGATTTTAAATGATAGCCTTGCTGTGTAGAGTAGTCTTGGTTGTAGGTGTTTGCTTTTCATCACATTGAATATTTTGTGCCAATCCCTTTTGTTGAGAAATCAGCTGACGATTTTATGAGAGCTCCCTTGTAAGTTACTAGCTGCCTTTCTCTTGCTGCTTTTAGGATTCTCTCTTTGTCTTTAACCTTTGCCATTTATTTATGTGTCTTGATATGGACCTGTTTGGGTTCATCTTATTTAAGACTCTCTGTGCTTCCTGGACTAGTATGTCTGTTTCCTTTGCCAGGTTAGGAAAGTTTTCAGTCATTATTTCTTCAACTAGGTTCTCGATCCCTTGCTCCCTCTCTTCTTCCGGTACTCCTATGCTGCAAATATTGTTATGCTTGATGTTGTCCCAGAGGTCTTAAATTATCTTCATTTTTTTTTGAAATTCTTTTTTCTTTTTGCTATTCTGATTGGGTGGTTTCTACTATGTTGTCTTCCAATTTGGTGATTCAGTCCTCTGCTTTGTCTAGTCTGCTGGTGATTCCTTCTAGTACATTCTTCATTTCAGTTATTGTGTTCTTCACTTCTGGCTGGCTCTTTTTTATGGTTTCTATGTAATTCTTTATTCTTGCTATCTCTTTGTTGAAGTTCTCACCAAGTTTCTTGAGCAACCTTATAACCATTGTTTGGAATTCTATCTAGTAGGTTATTTGCCTCCATTTCATTTATTCTTTTTCTGGAGTGTTCTCTCATTCTTTTATTTGGGATATATTTCTTTGTTTCCTTATTTTGGCTGCCTCCCTGTGTTTGTTTCTATGTATTATATTAGCCAGAAATACTATGTCTCCCAGTCTTGGCCAGATGCCCTTATGTAGTAGGTACCATGTTGGGCCCTGGCACAATCTTCCTGGTCACCTGCTCTGGGTTTTGTGTACTCTCCTGTTATAGTTAAGTCTTGATTGCTACTGATACATTGGTGAGTAGAATTGATCCTCAGGCTAACTGCTGTGGGGTCTGGCCATGTCCACTGCTTATAGGCTGCTGTGAAAGGGCTTACATCACTGAGTACCTATTGAGACCACCCTTTGTATACCTGCATGTAGGGCTAATTGAATGGTACTCTGCTGCGGTCTGAAGCCAACCTCCAAGTATATTAGTTCTGGGGCCTTTATAGCAGGGGCTCCAGTGTAGGCCCAGTTCACCCACTATGACTGGCTGGGTACTATCTGGTAGGGGCTACAAAGTGATCTGTGTTTGTTTGCTATTTCTGCATACCTTGAGGTGGGAGTAGCCATGCTGTGGACCGAGGACAACTGTCACCAGTACCAGTACCATGCCTGGTGTAGCTCCACAAAAAGCCAGGAAACTCTGAGAGCTGCTGCCACCTGCTGGCTCCTATAAGATTCAGCCGCTGATAAAGCATGAGACAGTATGAAGTTAGGTATAGCAGGGATCTCAGTGAGTCACTAGGGTGGAGCAAGTGGAGCTTAACAGACCAATTCAGATTCAGATTTGGCCATGGTGTTGAGTAGGTAGGGCTCATCAAAGGAAAGATGGCAATCACCTGGCAGATACATGGGAGGAGGACCCCACATAGGAAAAATGGCAACTATCTTCAAACCCTTGCCATGAAGCCACATGCCTCACTCTTCCCTCTGTCGTCCCTGACACCTCCAAGTCACTGTTCATCAGCTGGAGCCCAGGGGAAGTGCCTACGAATGAATCTCTGTGGGCCCTTTAAGAAGATGTGCGAGATTCCCACAGTCTTCCTTCCCATCTGAAAATTTGGAATCTCCACTGCTTTTAACAGCCAGAGGTTGTGGGGCTCCTTTTCCTAGCACCAGTACTCTGGGCTGGGGAGCCTGGCATGGGGCTGGGTCCTTCATTCCTCTGGGAGGAACCTTCCACAACCAAGATATCCCTCCTGAATCTCAACTACCACATGGAGTTTTGGGGCCAGCCCATTTCTCTTCTCCACCCCTCTGACTTGGCTTCCTTTTATCCATAATTACAAAACTTCTGTTCAGCTAGACCTCAGATGGTTCTCCAGGTTGATTGTATAATTTAGTTGTAATTTTCATGTGTTCATAAAAGGAAGCAGGCACAGTGTTTACCTCTTGAATTTTCATGTAATATAGGAATTTACAAGTGTAATATTCTAGTGTATTGGAATAGGTTTGTCAGGGACAGAAGTGTATTAAATTGGTAATCTGACTAAAATTTCTCATTGTGGTAATATCTATTGTCATAAAAATGACTCCTGCACTAATGCTACTTGCCATCAGTTAAAAACATAGCCTTCAATATACTTTAAAATATATGAACATTTAATAATAATAATAGCAGTAAACTTATGTAACACTGACTATATGTCAGACATGATTCTAAGGATTTTATGTCTATTAATTTATTTCATCCTTACAAGTTATTGAGATATATAATATAATTTTTACATTTGATGAGGAAACTGAGGAAAAGAAAGATTAAATGAGCTGCCCAAAGTCACACACTACTAGATGAGGAGCTGGGATTTGGTTGACCAGGCAGTGTGATTCTAGGGATTCCTCACTCTTATCACTCCTCTCTTTGCCCTGGTGAAGAACTACCATATGGCATTGAGGGCTGGTTTGGGCAGTGAAAAGAAGTTTGAATGAGGAAAATGTCCACCATGTGTCCCTGTTTCTTCCATTACAGTGCAATGGGACTTTGGGAAAGTCATTTAATGTTCCTGAAACCAGTGCTGTCCCTTGAAAATAGAATGTGAGCTGCACACATGAGCCTCACATGTAATTTAAAATTTTCAAATCTCATTTTTAAAAATCATAAAATGAAATAGGTGAAATTAATTTTAATAATATATTTTATTTAACACAATATATCAAAATTAATCATTTAATGTGTAATAGATAATAAAAGTTATCAATGAGATATCTTATAATTTTTTCATATTTAATCTTTGAAATCTGGTATGTATTTTATACTTACAACATTTTTCCATTCAGATTGTCTGCTTTTTAAGTGTTTAGTGGCCCCATATGACTAATGGCTACCATATTGGATGGCACAGCTCTGGAAGCCCTTGAGAGCTATAGTAAAATGAGATCATGGTGATGAATGGTCACTAAAGCCTCAGCTCTGATTTTCCAGGAATCTCTAATGAAAAACACCTGTACTTTTTAAGTGGTTTATCATGAAATTACTTGTGTTTTCCCTCCTTAAGTAGCGCGTGTGTGCACACGCGCGCGCACACACACACACGCATACATCATTACAAGATTAGAATTCAACAATGTATTAGATTAGAATTAAAAAAAAACAGTGTAATGTGAAGATATATACGCATACTAAAGAAGGATTTGCAGAAAGTTATCATGCTTTAGTGGGTGGGTTCAAATATCAATTATTCCTTTCATAAATATCCAAGAGCTCAATGTGGGCCATGTCCTGTTCTAGACCTCTGGCAATCAGAAGAGAACAATTCCAAGCCTCTGTCCTCATGGCACTTACATTCTAGTGTGACAATAAAGAGATGTGCAGGGGGATTTTTGAAGAAAAATAAAGTAAGGGGCTTGAGAATAGAGACTGGGGGATTGGTGGATCTGGTTTCAATAGGAACACTTTTGAGTAAGTGACCATTGAGGAGAGATTGGGTTGAGAGGCAGCACAAGCTACACAAAGACCCAGGCAACAGCGTACCAGGGAGTGACACAGTGTTTCAGGCTGGGGAAACAACCTGATATAGAAATAGGTTTAGTGGGTTTCAGGAAGAACTAAAGCCATTGTGTTGAGTTAAGGGAGAGAGGAGATGATAGAAGGCATGGTTGGAGAAGCAGAAGTTTGGATTTCAATTTAAGTGTTGTGGGAGACCAAGGGAAAACAATGATTGGCAGAGGGAGGTGATTTGACTGTCTTTTTAAAAAAGGAAATGCAACTACTGGACAGAGAATCAACCATAGTATTAGGTAAGAGTGGAAACAGGAAGAACAAGATGTTATGAAATTGTCTAAGTGACCTACCATGGTGCCTTGGGCTAGCATTGGAATTATGGAGGTTGGCTAAGTTGGTTAGGTAGGTTAGGTTATGTGTGTTGAATGTAGGGTTGATTGGATGTATTGACAGATGGTCCAGGGGTATGTGGAGACAGAATTAGCATGATCCCTGGGTTTTTGGCTTGAGCAACTGGGTCAATAGTATTGCCATTTACCAAGGTGGGTGAGAGTGAGGGGAGAGGGACAGAGAATTAACAGTTTGTTATTAGACATTTTCCCATCAACATGTCTATGTGAGTATGGACACTAGGATTGAAATGGGCTGCAGAGATTTGTCATCTTCATTTTAGGAATTTAGAGAAGGGATTTGCTATGACACAGAGAACTGCAGATAGAGTTCTAGTTTCATCTGATTACTGATTCTAATTTTTCCCCAGTATAAGGATGAGGTCTTTATGATGTTTAGTTTTGAATAGTGATGTAAGTGACAGGGCTGAGCATTGTAACTTACATAAAGGAGTATTTTCCCTCCACTGCTACATGGTCTTGGTTCTGTGCTTGGAAAAGAGCTGTAACACAGGCTGATAATCACCTGATAAGTATTAGCATACTTGTATTAGGCATTAAATATTGAAATAGTCCATTGCCAATTAGTAAATAGCCATTAGTCTGAGTGCCCTCTCCCCTTGTTGTTTCCAGGCTATCTAGCAGGGCCTCACCTGTAATACTTTAGCTCTCCCATTACCTAGCGACTAATAAATAATGCTTCTCACTACAGTTAGCTTCCTTGTCTCTATTCTCATCACTACAAGCATCTTTCTGATTGGTCATTGCCCATTCCATACCATAAACATAGTTAAATCTTCTGAGTGTCACCCATAGTTCTACCTCTGGGGTAGGCCATGACCAAGCCATGCAAAATCAGAGTCACCTTCATAGACCAGTCACTTGCAAATAATCCAGAATGTTGATGTCCTTGATCTCTTAAATTATGTTTCCATTCTACTTTACCATTCTGTGAACACTGCACAGCTTGTTTTACAGTAGCCAGAATCTGGATTGATAAGGGCTTACATAATTTACTTGTATCTCAGAAGAAACACCACAAATTGGGTACTCCCAATGGCTAAGAATGAGATTTCAGACAGAGCTTTCATTCTTTTATTCCACATTTATACCATAAACTGTGGCTCCAAGACCAAGATATGGAAAAATAAGAGTTACTGTTGTGAAACAAAAAATCTTGCTCTCTCCCTTTGATCCCATGTTCTCTCAGACTTTGGACTCTCTTGGATAAAAAATAAAAAACAAACCAAAAGAACTGATGACTGTATAGTACTTTGAAAGCTTGCATGCATAGTGAAGCCTTGGGCTTGGTAAAATTCTTCATTTGTTATTTAAATACACACACACACACACACACACACACACACACACACACACACACACAATATGACAATTAAGTTCGTGAACTTGTCCTAGAAAAAATGCTACATACCTCATTGCTGAATATCACTATGGTCACCTTCAAAGGTATGCACCAATGCCAGCACCTAGTCCACCCTTCAAAGCAATTTTAGAACTCTTTTTCTGGAATAGTCATCAGAGCTGTTGTCATATTACCCTTAGTGTCCTGAATGTCATCAAAATGTCTTCTTTTCAATATTTTCTTTATCTTCAGGTAAAGAAAAAAGTCACTGGGGCCAGATCAGGTGAGTAGGGAGGGAGTTCCAATACAGTTATTTGTGTACTGACTAAAACCTCCCTCAAAGTCAGTGCTGTGTGCGCTGGTGCATTGTCATGATGCAAGATCTATGAGTGGTGAAAAGTTTAGGCCGTTTTTATCTAACTTTCTCACATAGCCTTTCAGTACTTCCAAATAGTAAACTAATCTGTTTGTACAGTTGGTACAAATTCATAATGAACACTTCCTCTGATATCAAAAAAGACTAGCAACATCCCCTTAACTCTTGATTTGAACTGACAGAACATTTTTGGTTATGGAGAATTGGCTGACTTCCACTGTGCACTTGACGCTTTGTTTCAGGGTCGTATTGGTCACCTATGTTTCATCACCAGTGATAACATGGCCCAAAACATTGTCTTGCCTCTCCACAGGTCTTGGCAAAGTTAAACTCTCTTTTATTCATTGATGAGCTCTTTTGGGACCATTTTTGCACACACCTTTCTCATGCCAAGATTTTCAGTTAAGATGTTTACTCTGTCTACTATGCTTCTTACAGTCAGCCAAAAATTTGGATGCACAATTTGATGAATTTTTACAATGTTTCGTCAGTTCTGCTTGTTACTGGCTGCCGTAACCTCGCTTCATCAGTGATGCTTTCTCTCCCCTCTGAGAAACGTTTAATCCATTTTTACACTGCCATTTTCTTTATGGCATTATCCCCATAGACTTAGACTAACATGTCCCTGAATTCACTTCCACTCTTGCCAAGTTTAACAAGAAATTTAATGTCTGTCCATTGTTCTAATTCATGCTGCAATGTTCTTGTGACAGCACACAAAAACACACAAAAACAAGTAATGAATGCCACTCACCAATGCCACATGTCGACATGAACACAGATGTGAGACACAGATATACCAAGGTTATAAAACCTTACTAAGTTGTTTGTACAGTGCTGCCCATGTAAGCACACAGTGGCAAATTCACAAACTAATTGTCAGAACTTGCATATACTTATATAACACAGTATATACTTATAATATGCAATAATATACAAGGTCCAGCACAAATAATGCCTCTTTTTTTATGAGCTGGTAATCTATACCAAATCTTTTATTATGAAATCAAAAGCATGTAATTCTATAACTAATATCATACTCAAGTACTCTGTATGCCATATTTTTTTAGGTGAAATGTTCAAATTGCTATCCATCTTGTGCAAGACATTCATGTACGTGGTCCAGCATTTATTACTTCTGACAGGGTCCAGTGGAAGTAATGCCTGGACTTGAGTTATTATTTTATTACAAAATCATAGTCATACATGCTTATGATTTTGTAATAAAAGGTTTGATATAGATTACCAGCTCATAAGAAAGGGACATTATTTGTGCCAGATCCTGTACATAATTCTATGTATGTTGTTTCAACCACCAACATTGAGTTGGGATGTTTTTTAGTACAGACTGTGTATAATGATAAACAGTTTGCTAAAGAGGCAAAAGGCCTTGGGACATGTGTAGTGGGAGAGTGTGAATGCAGCTCCTGCTTGGTCATCGTACTCTGATAGAGGGTCCCATGTGCTTTGGAGAGGTGACACAAACATTGAGTGGTGATCTACAGCAGCATGAAGTACATGCTGAGTGCCTGGGGAGGGCAGGGTAGAAAGTGCTGTTTTCTGATCGCTGGGGCTTGGAAAAGTTTTCCTGGAGGTGGGGAAAGCTGATCAGTACTTTGCCAAGTTGGTGCTACTTACCTAAGTAGAGAACGAAGGCACTTCTGATACCCTATAAATACATGTCCTTTAAGATTGGTTTTTCTTTTTTTAATTTATTTTATCATGATTATTATTATTATTATTATTGGTTTTTCTTTAATGGCTTAAAAACTTCTCTTCTCATCCCAATTAATTTGGAATAATTTCTGATAGATGATGGGAGAGTTTGTTTTCTAAAAAGTTGATGCTTAATCTGGATACTGATGGAATCAAGTGGCCAGTCACATTTCTTACTGTGTAAAGGTTCTGTAATAGTGCTTCTGCCACATTTGTTTCAGCCATTAAACCATTTGCCTTTATTCTACAGGCAACTGAGAACTTTCTTGGTACAGAGAAGAATAAGCTTGACAAATATAAATGGATTTTTGGGTAAATTGGACTTTTAAGCCCCTTGGCCTTTCCCAGTTCATAACTCTTTAGGAGGCAAGCTGGCTTTTGCTGCTTTAAATGTTTTTGGTGTTTACAGTAAATTATGACTGTGGGAGTATTTGCAGTCTACCACCCCTATTTCTTTGAGGATAAGATTCTTTTTCACCAGGTCAGCTGGTAGCTCTCCATGGGGAAAATTTGGGCAGTGGATGATGCAGAGAGAATGCTAGAGAAGTGAGGGAGTCCAAGTTGATCTATAATACAGAATTGAAATGGGGAAGAGGAAAGACAGAGAAAAGCCATGGGCTGAATGTCAGAGGGCTTTTCGGAGGGCATGTTGAGACTAGGATAGTTTCAGGGGATATTTTTTCTTTTACTGGAAGAAGCTAAGAGGAACAAATATTAAGGAGAGAATATTTTGAGGATACATCCTGAAAATTAAGAATACATATCTCCTTTGGCATTTTTGTAAAGATTGAGAAAGAACTGAAGGGTTAAATACATGTTAGTTGCCTTACTATGTTTATTCGAATGTGACACAATGTCAAAATTAAGCTGCATGGGGACTCAGGATTTATCGAGGGAAAACACTGGAAACACTAAGATATGGGACTCTGACCCAGATGATCAAGAACTGAGGACCCAGAGTGGTTTGGCTGACCCTGTGTGACAGACAATGAGATGGATGGGACATGTGTCTCATTTTGGTCGTTACAATGTAAGTGAAAGCGATGTGCGCTTTCCATTTATTCATTGGAACGTCAGGAGAGAATGTTTTAAGACATTAAAGGGAAATAAATCTTAAAAAAATACCATTTATTTACAAGATAGAATATCAGAAGTGATGTCTCTTTCTACTTAGGTAAATACCACATACTTGGTAGGAATAAATCTGGCCCATAATAAAGCCCCCATGGACAATCCTCTTCCTCTCCTTCTGCAGTCATTTCTGAGGACATTAGTTAAGGAGAGCAGAGCTACAAGATAAACAGTGCCTTGTGGTTTGAGTAGGCTGGCCAGACATACCATTTTAAATGGAACAGAAAACAATGGTACTGTCCTGTTTCAAAAGGTATATACATGTGGTCAGCCTACTGACACCTTGAATTTAGCCCAGTGAGACTAGGCTGACCCTATGTAACATTTGAAACAGGACAGTACTGTGGTTTCCTTTCCCATTTAAGACGATATGTCTGATCAGCCTAGGTTTGAGTCACCCCGTAGAGGAGAGCTTCCTAACCATGAACGCATGCCTTGTACTTTACACGTGTGAAAGAAAAAAACAATTAAATCCTCATTGTGTTAAGTCACTGAGATAGCAGGATTTATTTGTTACTGCAACAGAGCTTAGCCTATTCTGACTAATACACCCTATTTCCAAAGAAAAAATGTAACAATAACCTCTCTGCTACTCTGACTGACTAAATACACTATTAGCTGCTGCTTCTTCCCTTCTACTGTGGGAGAAACAGTTGCTAATCCTTAATGAATACGTTCTTTTATCTGCAACATGTTTTCCCACCAGATTGAAAGTTTAATGATGCTGCTTTGGCAAGAAGAGGAGATAAAGTATCAGGAGCTACTTAGTGGCAAATTACTAGCACATACCAAATTGGTAGAAATTTCCTGAAGCCAGTTCATGCTCTGGAAGTTTAGCCTATGAAGGAGTGAGTCTTTGTCTTCTTTTGCCCTCATGTTTTTTTTTTTTATTATTTGTTTGCATTTTACGTTTTGGTATTTTCTTTTCATTTTTCTTCATTTACCACACACTTTGCCTGGTGTCAGACTCCAGAGCATGAGAGTACTCAGGGAAATAGTTGGCCATGATAGATATAGATTGTGCCTAGGTTGGTAAGAATGATGTCTGCAATAGGATCTTGGAGAAAACCTTTCCCACGGTTGTTTCACTTTGGTTACCTACGAGCCATGGTCTTTGGTGAGGATTTTGGTTTTGGTTCTTTGGGTTGGTATGATGTTACCTTTTCTTTCTTGTCAGAGGCAAATGGGTGGACTGTGTAAGAGCTCACTTTCTGTGTCTACATTCCAGTTGTCACTTGGTGTCTGTATAGCTCTTGGTGAATAACATAATTTCTTTAGAAAATCTATTTTCTTCTTTGTAAAATCAAACAAGATTGTGTGTGTGTGTGTGTGTGTGTGTGTGTGTGTGTGTGTGTATCTGTTTGTCTGTCTTTAACATAACTTCTGGCTATTATAACTATTTAATAACTCTTTTGTTGATCATGCACCACTTCACAGAGGGGATATGGTCTGAAAAATGCATTGTTGGGCAATTTTGTCATCATGCAAACATCACAGAGTGGGTACTTATACAAACTTAGATGGTATAGCCTACTGCACACCTAGGTGAACTGGTATAGCCTATTGCTCCTAGACTACAAACTTGTAAAGCATGTTACTATACTGTAGGCAATTGTAATTCAATGGTAAGTATTTGTGTATTTAAACATATCTAAGCATAGAAAAAGTATAGAACACTACCACAGTGGAGCTTACAGGACTGGAAGTGTCTCTGTGTGAGTCAGTAAGTGAGTGGTAAGTGAATGTGAAGGCCCAAAGCAGTGTACACTACTGTGGGCTTTATAAATATGTACACTTAGGCTGCACTAAATGTATAGAACCACATGAGGCTAAATCAAGCACAAAGATGATGTAACCAAGAGACTGGGTAAACACAAGGTGTATGAGGCTACTGCTGGTGTAATATGGCATACTGTTTTACAGCAAATATATATGTGTGTGTGTGTGTGTGTGTGTGTGTGTGTGTGTGTGAATATATATATAACTAAAATGAATATGCACTAAAATAGTGATAGAAAGTATGGTGAAGTGGAACATTAACTAGTAACATAGTTGTTTATTATCATTATCAAGCACGATGCACTGTGTATAATTGTATGTTCTATACTTTTATATGACTGGCAATGCAGTAGGCTTGTTTTCACCAACGTTACCACAAACATGTGAGATTGCATTGTGCTGTGATGTTACAGTGTCACTAAGCAATAGGAATTTTTCAGCTCCATTATAGTCTTACGGGACCATCATTATATACGGTTGGTCAGTGGATGGATATTGTTATGTGGCTCATTGTCTGTGTTATTACTATTAGTGACAAAATTATATATTATTTGCTCTTTAGTTTTTTCTTCTGTTGATGTTTTTTAAGTTTTGCATTGATCACGGGTCTTCATACTCTGCGTTTTGAGCACACATGAAATTCAGAAACTTCTATGTCATGAGAACATTCTAAGTAGAATTGTTTCCATAATGGCAGTTCAGTAAAGAAATCCAAAGGCTAAATGCTGTTTGCATCACTGAGAATAGTCTTTTTCATTTTAACTTTGGTATTAGGCTGTGACGGGTACAAGAAGAACAAGTTACTCAAATCCCCCAACAGCAGACAAATAAGGCATCACTTTCATTGTCTTATTTTGCCCCCTCCTTGTTTTAACCTGGAGAAAACATTTGTAAGAAAGGGCTGGGAAGGCAGCAGTACCAAGGGAGCACAATTAACAATTAAAGCCAAGGGAGAGTCATTGTCTGAAATCTCTGCTTTCCATGACCTTGGCCACTTGGGGAGGTTATTTCCCACAGGTCTGGTACGTTTCTGCATGCCTTGCAAGGGGGGCACTAACTGTCCTTTTCCTGGGCATTGTTTTGAAGGATGTTCATATAACAGTCTTGAAAGAGAGATAGTGTCTTTCTCCAGAGTAAAAAGCAGGCATCCTTACAACACACCGTAAAAGATTCAAGTTCCTCTCCTGCAAGGCAGCCACAGAGCATTGGGGGGTCCTTCTGGGCCTGTCCACATAGTCCCCTTGGGACTTGGGGGCTGGAGAACTTATTCAAATATGCTGATGCCCATGCTTCTTTCCATACTATGAGTAATAAGGTTCTTTGTCTCTGACCCTCTGCCAGCATGCATGAGACCTGTGGCAGGCTCACTTAGCTTCCAAGCAGGTGAAATCTTAGACCCTTCTTAGTTCCTGAGAGCATCATCTTGGTCACCAGTCTTCTGCCTTAAAACCACTTGTGAATGAGGTGGGGTAAAGCACATATAACTGGATCGAAGCCATGAGACTTGTCAGAGTGGGTCTTTTGTATCTTTATCTTCTTACACTTTATTCTTATTTTTCTACTCCTCCTTTCCTCCCAGTTTGACAAGAAAAAAGTCATAAGGGAAGGGAAAAAGTCTTAAGAAGTGAAACCAAAATCCTCTTTAATACAGTAAGAGGGGGAAAATTGGTGGCATTTATACATGAGTTCTCTCTGATTTAAGAGTTTGAATCTTCTTACAATTTACAAATATTTCCAATAGATGATTCTTGGTTTTCTTTGTTCTGGCCTATGAAAGTATAATGGGAATATATAACTGAATAGTTTATTTGGTTGCTTGTATTTGATCCACTCTACAGATATTAGCATTAATGAATAAATGGCTAATTTAACTTTAGTTTGTGAGTGTAAAGCAGCATGTTATGGACTGAATGATTGTGTTTCTCCCACATTCATATGTAGAAGCCCCAATCCCCAGTGTGCTGGTATTTGGAGATGATCCTTGAGAAGTAAATAGAGTTAGATGAGGTCATGAGAGTGGGGACCTCTTCCAATGAGATTAATCCCCTTATAAAAAGACATCAGAGAGTGCTCTGTCTTTCTTGCTCTTCCCCTCCCCTCCTTCCCTCCTACCCTCTCTCCATCCCTCCCTCCTTCCCATGTGAGGATACAGTAAGAAGTTGGACAACTGCAAGCCAGGAAGAGATCTCTTACCAGGAATGAAATTGGCCAGCACCTTGAACTTGAACTTTCCAACCTCCAGTACTATGAGAAGTAAATTCCTATTGTGCCATCCAGTCTGTGGTATTTTGTTATGGTAACCCTAAAAAACTAATGCAGAATTGCATGCAGGCACTGAAGAGACATTTGGCAATCAGAAACTTTTGTGAGGGCCTTTGGAGTTGGTCTTTGTAGAAAACCTCCTGGTTTCAGTCATTCTTTGTACCATGTTAAGGTGTGTGAAGTACAGATTATGTTAATCTGCACAAGACACATCTGAACATGTTTGATTCAGCATGCTTTCCTTGAGAAATTTTACTAAGCCATCCCAACTCCCAGACATGCTTACTTGAAACATCTGCCTCAAACAGAGGTTCCATCAAGCCATTTTCCTTGCTCATTGATTTATGATGGCTTCTGATTTCAGAATTCATCAGCTATTTCTTATTCTGATGTCTCACTCATGTCTTCTCAGCATGTCACTTAATATCTTTAGTCTATATGAGCTGCTGTAACAAAATACCATTTATTTCTCACAGTTCTGGAGGCTGGGAAGTCCAAGATCATGATACCACCATGGTTGACCTCTGGTGAGGGCCATATTCCTGGTTTGTAGATAATTGTGTTTTTCATGTGTCCTCACATGGTGGAGAGAGGAAGTTCTGGTGTTGCTTCCTCTTCTTTGAAGGGCACTAATCCATCTTGGGGGCTCCATCCACACAACCTCATCTAAACCTAATTACCTCTCAAGGGACCCACCCCTTAATGTCATAGTATCGGGGACTAGGAATTCAACATGAATTTTTCATGGACACAGGCATCAGTGCAAAACATAAGGCTTAGGGAGGTTGAAGTTTTTGAGCCTTACAGCATTTTTCTTTTTAGAACATTTACCCAGAAAATGACAATTCCAAGAACTCCAACTAATTAAGACCTTTATAGCACATTTGATGGCAGCATTCATTCAGCAGTTCTCTCCTGAGCCATTGCTAAGACACAGTGGGTATACCAATATGCAGGAAACACAGCATCTGAAAAAAGAGATCTGTTTTGAATATTCATTATAGTACTTGTTTTAATTATAATGGCCATTCACCTCCTGAAAAGGAGGAGGCTATGTCTATTAATGAAGACAGTACCCAAGAGGCTGAGATTCTGGTTTTATATAATTACAGGATAATATTCATTAACGAGTTTTCCCCAAAATAACAACCAATTTAATAGGTTTATAGGGAGAAATGGTGCTTGATTTCAGAGATTTGTACACATTTGCACTAAAAAGATTCAGTAAGAATGCAACTTTTTAATCCTAGTAACTGGAAAATTACCTTTTCAGAAATTTTTTTTCTTTTTAGAAAATAATAACTATTAATTGCTGGTATAATAACTCTTTCCAAATAAACTAGATTGCCTTCTCCTAGGTCAAGGCCTTAAAAGGAAAGAAACGTTTACTTCCTTTTGGAAGAATAATAAAGCACTTACAATGTTTCTGTTTCATTTCATGGCTACCCATTTAAGAATCTAGTTCATCTTGCTCTGGCAAACATTTCCTGAATTACTTCATTGTTTGAATGGCTCCCTCCCATTAACAAGAAAGGAAGATATCTTTCAACAGAATATATTAGACTTATCAAGAATTACTCTTTGCTAATGATAGTCTTTTATCTGGTTTTGTTCTTTGGAATAGAAATGTAATACAGCTTATAGTAGGATCTTAGAACATGGAAAGAATTTAGAAATCATATAGTTCAACTTCATTGTTTCAAGCTGAGGTAACTGGGAACTGAGAGAAGAAACTTTCTAATTAGTAAAGAATAACTACAATCAAGGCTCCTTGGCTTCCAGCTTAGCATGGTTTCTGACCCATGTTACTGGCCTCCTTTCTGATTGTGTGGGTCTTTGTCAGCTATATTTCATCCTCATTCATGGTATATGACAGAGAAACAAAAAGCAAATCTCAAGGTAACATTCATGCAACAATTCTTGGAGCCTTCTCTATTGATTCAAAGATGTATGAGACCTGTCATGAGAAAATGGGGATGTTGGCCTCTTGAAAAGTCCCACACATGCTTATTGTGCCTTTCTGGGAGCCGGACACTGTAGGCCCCAGGGACAAATTGATATTCCTACAGCATTCAGTGGTTATCATGTGAAGTGAATATTCTTCTTTAGACTCTTCTTTACAAAAAAAAAAGGATAAAAAGAAAATTCTGACAGTGATGCTAGTCTAATCCAGAGGAGGAAATGGTATGGACTTACTATACCTCAAAGCAAAGAGATTTAGAACATGAAAGGAGAGAAAGATAAGTGAGTCTGAAACTACTTGCTGGGTGGATCATCCTTTTTGAGTTAGCACAAGGGGAGTTTTTCTGGGATTTCCATCCTTTTCTTCCATCACCTGTTCACCTTCCTCCCATTCTTCTCTTCCCTAGAGCTGCTCTTCTCTCCCACCCACTTGCTGCTGTCCACACCTGTGTGCATGGAAGGCTCCGTTGCTGTGTATCTGCAGCTTAGTGTGAGTCCATGTCACTCATTCTTGTCTACTAGAGCTGTTTATTTTTAAAACATTATCTCTAGAATTTGTGGGACCAAAAGCTTTTTTAATGAAGGAGAGGGACCTAGGACTTTAAAAATCTGGGGTGGCTGGGACGTCACCTCAGCATTGACATCTTACTTCAAGCACTTACGGGTCATGGTAAGAAGTCCCTTGTGTCCATCTTTCTATCCAAGGATTGTTTATCTCTTTGATCAGCGTAGTTGAGGTGCAGGATAGGCTCTTTCCTATAGAAATTTTGACAAGTTTGTGGACAATAAAGGAGTGCTGGTTCCCTTTTCACCAGAGCCCAGATGGATTTTCATATTTAAGTATTTTAATAAAAAAATTAATGTTGAGGTATATAAGTAATTTTTATGGGGTTAAGTATCAGTTTTTATAGGGTTAAGTTGGGCTGTTGGGCAATGCTAAAATCACTGAAAAGCATGGAAAGAATGATATAATAATTGTATTCTACTTAGTACTTTTGTCTTATTTAATTTATTCCTATAATGACTCCATTAGTAGTCAGGTATTATATCCATTTTCCTTTTACAGAAACTCAGACATATTTAGCCAGTGGTAGAACCATGACTTGATCCTAGGTTTTTGGGCTCTGGATTATGTTTTTGCTTCATGTCGTTCTGCTTCCTTGGCCAGAACTGAAAGGTAAACCAGCAGGACTGCCAGGTGAAGAGTTATGAGAGACAAGCCAGATGGTGTTTATCTTGCCATGTTTTCAAACAATATCCATGGGCTTGAGATATGATGGACTTAAGGGAGTGCTCCAGCTGGTCCTGTTGTCCATGCGGCTAGAGTCACCTCAGTGATGGTGTGTGTAAGCAATAGCATCAATCCTGAATCCCACCACTCTCTGCTTGCACCTCCACTTAGGACTTTACTAAATGAGAGAAGCTCAAACTCAACCTTGGACATCCTGACATTTTATCAGTTTGAGGAACATCCATTTCTAGCAGATACTTGCTTTCCTTTAAATACAAACCACCGGCCTGTCATTCTTTCAGACCTTGTCATATTTGTCATAGCAGAAAAGAGCATCTGAAACTTTTCTATCCAAGTATCCTGAACAGTAGAGGAGAATGAAGGAGGAACTTTGGCATTTGAGTATAAGCTCAAGCAACAGTATCTCAGCCAGAAGCATCTCAGACATCTTGTATTTACAAAAGTTAATGGGAATTTTACATTAGACTCTAAAATATTTGTTCCCATATTAAAGATAATGTTCTAAATTAATTACAATAAATAACATCTATTTTCTAGACATTACTTCTGTGTCTGTGTGCCCAGCACACTGCCAACTGCCCTTCGTTCTCTCTTCTCCAGTTTAAGAAGCACAACCCAGGCTACTACTTGAGTTCATCTTGTTTCTTCCACGACTGGAGAAATCTGGGGTCATTTCTGATAACCAAGTAGGAGCCTACATTAATGACTCAGACATTTACAACCACCTGACCAAAATGTTTCACATCATACACCAACTTTCCACTTCTAAACACAAAACCCATCACAATGGTGAAATAGTCCCGCCACCTCCTATCTGCAGTTTTGCTTTCTGTGGTGGTGAATTGTAGTCCAAAAATACTAAATGGAAAATTCATGAAATAAACAATTCCCTAAGTTTTAAATTGTGTTCTGTTCAGAGTAGCCTGATGAAATCTCACACCATTCCACCAAGATGTGCATCATCCATTTGTCCAGTGCGTCCACATTGTAGATGCTACCTGCCCATTAATCTCTTAGTAGCCATTTGGTTATCAGATCAATTGTTGAGTTAACACAGGGCTTCTGTGCAAGTAACCCTTATAGTAGCCTAATGCTACTTGACAATGCCTGTGTCATTCACCTCACTTCATCTCATTATGGAGGGATTGAATCACAACCATCACAAGCATAAGGGTGAGGATAGTATAATATAATTTGAGGGAGGAGGGGAGAGAACCCAGTCACATGACTTTTACAGTACCATATATTGTTATCATTGTTCTATTTTATTATCATTGTTTAATCTCTTTGCCTAATTTATAAATTAAACTTATCATAGGTACGTATGTATCAGAAAAAACATAGTATATATAGGGATTGGTACTGTTCATGGTTTCAGGCATACATTGGGGGTCTTGGAATGTATCCTCCATGGATAAGAGGTGGCTACTCTAGCACTAGGAGAAGAACATGGCTTTTGTAACAATAGAAAAGGATATCTTGTTTTGATACAATCGGATTAAAACAAAACATCCCTTTTCGTTCATGGAAGAAGAATATAACCATGCCCATATTACAGATAACAGTATGAGCTTGCTGACTGCATGAAGAGTTTTGTGGGCCAAACTTTGACAACCACTGATTTGTCAGGAGCCTGGTATGACCAGACGTTTGCCCTATTTTGAAGAAGGCAATAAAGAGTTGGCAATGTGGAAATATAATCCAGGACATGTATGACATTTATGAACTGGGTGACAGGTTAAACAATGTCCAGGCTACATAATTTGCAGGCCAGTGTAAAATGAAAATATGGGTCCTTTGTGCAAAATTATGGAGAATTTCTAGAAGGCAACAGCAGAACATGAAACCAAGCCCATGAAGCCCTGTACAACTGCACAACTCACATGCCCATGTGACTGACCCTGATAAAGTTTCTTAAATTAAGAAAGTTCTTTCTGTGTAGAATAAAGCCCTGTTGTTGCATAAATATGTGTTGTTTTTCCCATTTGAGATGATTGGAAATCTTAATTCCTAATACATATTGTGTAGGACCAGAGCTTTTTATTCAAGTAATGTTTATTTCATCAGAATAAATGAGGTTTCTGTCTGTGAAGGCTGATATTCATCAGTGAATGATGAATCTTGAGTGAAAAAAGATTCTTCCTTTGACTTCTCTCCTTTTTCCAAACATCCCTAGATTTCTAGCACGTGTACTCTGTTTTTTACACTCTGGTTTCTCATCTTGCTCTCTGGACTACCCAGACTCTCTCAAAGGAAATTGCCTGAGTGTGTTTTAGCAACTCTGAGGTGCCTTGTGATGAGCATTAGACAATTTGCACATTTTGGGCTCCAGAAGGAGGAAGTAGAGACCACAAACTTCCCAGCTGTGCAAAGGAGGACTCTCACATGGACCTGTGTATTCTAATAGTAAGTGAAGTAGAAATCAATTGCTCTCAAATTTTCCTAAGATGAAAAGGTTAAAACATGAGTTTTACTAATGAAAGCTTTTTGTTAATACGAATCCTGAAGCTCTGTTGTCAGGCTAGGGGCCTGACCATCACTAAATTTTATTGGCTTGGCTTGCAAGTATGAAAGGGGATGTACTTCAGCTGTCCTCTCTTGTTTTACTCCATTAGGTATAAACTTTTTTTAAAAAACTAGGCAGCTATGAAAAGACTCCCCAAACAAGGATATCATGATTATTTACAGCTACGTCTTAATTAAAATAGAGAAGGGTTGTCACCTCATTTTTAAAAATTGAGAGACTTGATGATGCAAATGCATGCTACAGTTTTGTTTGGCTAATGTTTTCAAGGTAATTTTCTTGATTTCTGTTATTAGTCACCATCTCCTGGGAAGGGGGGACCTTTTATCTTAAACCTTGATGTCACTGGGTATGACGGTGGTTGGAAGGGATGTCTCACCAGGAGAAATGCCTTAGGTTGAAGGAAGCCAATGGAGGCTGTCAGCTCATGGTCCAGCACATCTGTACTTGACCAACCCCTTGCTGGAAATAGGCCACCACAGACTATTTTGGGGTTAGCAGATGCTGTGCCCTCAGGGCTAAGCTTATCTAAATTACAAAACTGGTAGCATTTGTCCCCACTCACCTCTGTCTTCCCAGTGATCAAGTTTTGTTTAGCAGCCTAGTCACAGTGAACCACAGTTAGTGCCTTTGGGGGAATTAGGGAAAGGTTAATCTCTCAGAGCAAATCCATTAGGCCAGATTCTGCTCTCACTTAACCACCCTTTGTTTGGAGTGTTGACCTTCCCACGCTTACGGGGATGCTCAGTATTGCAGGAAAGGGATCTAGCCTTTCTCTTTCCCCCTATTCAAACCTTTGTTGTGTGGCTTTTTCTTCCAGGACCTTGATTTTACCGAATGACCTAATTACCCAAGGATTATATTAAAACCAAGAGGTGAATAGCAGCAGTTGTTCCAGGCATGCTTATATTGCCAATTCTATTTTCATTGTCCAGAAGGCTGTTTCCTGACCTCACATCTCATAAAAATCCTATTCATTTTGCCAGGCTTAACTCTTATATCAATTACTCTCAAAAAATTTCTGACCCTCTCAGCTGAGTTAGTTATTTTCTTCTCTGAATAATTGTAGTCTGTGGTGTGTTCATCCATTTTCACTTTTCTTACATTGTTTAATAAGTATTTACACATCAGTCTTCCCTAAGGGAGAACCCCGTGAGATCACAGGCAGTGTTACTCATTTTTATATCCGTGGTTCATGGTTTATTATTCAGACATGAATAGGTGCTCAACAAGTAAATAATGAGTCATCGTGTTGAATGAACTGCTCCATCAGACTTTGTACTCACCTGGTGCTTCTCACTTAAATAGGGGACTCCCAGAAATCACTTGGTGTTTTTGGTTTTGTTGTTGTTTGTATTGAAATTATGTGTTAAAGCAGTTAATCAAAGCATGGTCAGAGGGAAGGACAGACCCCTCTGGGCTCTTCGCCTGAAGCACAGTCAGTATTTTGTATTCCAGTCATTGTTGGATCAGAAATTAGTAAGAACTCTCTAAAGAGTGGTTTTACCATTTTATCCATGTTCCTTGTTTTGTTTTGTTGTTTTTCTACTGGAGTCTCAGGAGCAATGGGAACCTCCTAGGAAATCTTTAATTTCCTGGATTTGAGGGAAATTTGCAATTTATGTTTATTCACCAGTGTTATTGAATAGAAAGCACTGTCGGTGAGCTAACATACACTCTAATTGGGGAGATAAATATATAAAGTGATAAACTATACAAGAGATTACAATTACCACAAGCTTTGGTGACTAGAGAAGTCTTCATGGGAGCCAATTTTGAAATGGAACTGGAATGGTGAGAAGGATTTCAATTTGTCCATTAAACTGAGAAATATTTATCTGATTGATGTGCCTCCTTCTGTTGTAAGTCACAGGATACAAAGATGACTCAGCCAGAAGTGTACTTGCATCAGTCCCAAACTTTTGAGGTGGTGGAGCCCCTAAAAGCAATGAGTTTCTTGCCCAATCCCATGATATATTGTCAAATTAACACAAAAATAACTAAATGGGTTAAGCCAGGTTTCAGTACAAGCCAAGGGAAAGATGTTCCATATATTCAAAAAAGTTTTTTGAGTAAAAAAAAGAGTTGGAGAAAATTAAAAGAGAATTTTATAAAGTATCTCATTTTTCTGTATTTTCTACCAAGAAGAGCACTAAAGATGGAACACCAGGCAAGTATTTTATAAACTTAATAAAGATGATGAGTCAGAAAAAGAATTTTGAATTGAGGCAGAGGCTGTTCTTCAAGTTCACCAACATGTTTGGGTATAATGCTGTTGATTTTGTTTTCAAAACTCAGTTTTGTCTTTAAAGTGATGCTGTGCCTATTCAAGGCCACTTAAGTTACCTCCATTTCTGCTAAGTTTGTTCATCAGTTCTCCAGAGAAGTTCAGGCCATGAGACCCAAAAGGTTTTATGTGGTACAAATACAACATCTTTAGAAGGAACCTAAATGTGGGCAAGATGTTTGTTTGTCAGGGCAGTTCTGAAGGGTCCAATTGGGCCCTGAGGAATGTTGCTAGTTCGTAGTGCTGTCAATGGCTATAAAACCATCCTTGAACAAATTCAACCAGGCTTGAAATTCAAGACTTCAAATTAGATAGATAGTAAAATGACCAAATTTATTTTCTACTTCCTTTTGAAATATTTTGGGATCAGCTTAATGTCTTATTTCTATTTCTTTCCCCTGAAGTCTATCCCAAGGAGCATTTCATCTATGGTATATTACACGACAGCATCAGAAGCACACAGTATGGGATGTTTGAGGGAGGAGGCATAGGAGAAAGCAAGAATCTTGGTTACAAGGGAGCCTGCACAATTTCTCAGTCAGGTCTTTATTTCTAACCCTCAGTAAAAACAGTCAACAACTATCAATTGTGCAATACCATGTTCTATGCAACACGTCTCTTTGGCCAGGAAGAAATTGATATAAAACACTGTCATACTTTCAAGGTTTCTCTAATCAATTTAGTGAACATGGCTTCATTTCAGTCCTTTAAAAAATGATGCTGTTTTATTAATCATGATGTTTATACTGAATGCAGGGAATGATATTTGTTTAGCACGCTGTCTTCAGACGATGAGCTGAGGTATAGCTGGCATTTGGAGAGAAGCATGTGATAGTGCAGAAGAACATGAAGTAGCTTTGCATTTTTCTGTTTGGAAGCATTTGCAGTGCTGAATGTTTTCACACAGTACACTTAGCAATGTGTTCATGGACTCTCAGCCTGCAAGAGAGATAACAGCTACCTCCCTGCAGGTCTGAGGGAGCCCCAGTACACCACTTCCATTCTCCCTGTTTTGGGAGATAGACAGCCCTGTGCTTGGGCAATCTTCCAAAAGACTCATATCTTATCTCTGCTAAAAAAGAAAAAAAAAAGAAGGAAACGAGCAAAAAAAGAAACAGAACTCAGCCCTGTCCATGAAGAGGTGCTTGTCTTTTGAAAACATCCCTAAAAGACTTAAGTGCTTCTTTCCTATCTTTCTCTTGTCAAAATGGTTGTAATTTGAATTTTGCCACAGTGAAATTCATTTCCTGTCTGTGGTGCTGTCCAGATTTCCTTTATCACAATCACATGCTTGTCAAGTGATAGTGGGGGTCAGTTGAGAGCAGCAGGAAGTAAAAAGGAAATGAGAAGTGCAGTGTTTTGTAATCACACAATCAGCCTCTTGCTTTGGGGACAACGGCTCGGAAGGGAGTAGTATGATGTGCTGGATAAGAAGTGGGGCTAAATCAGTCTGCTGCCCCTTCCTAACTCTGTGATCTCAAGCTCAGAGAAATTGAATATTTGCTGTCTTCATCTCCTGCAAGATGAAGGGTGTGTGTGTATTGCATTCAGAATGGTGTACGTGGAAAGCCCTGGATAGATGGTAGTTATCATTGATATGATTAAAAAGCTAGGAAAAGGATTGAAGGCATCGATGTCACCAAGAAGCATCTTCTGTGCTCATGAGCTGTGATAACCTACTCGGGGTAGAAAAGGAACATTCCCATCTGTAATTCATTAATTTAGCTCTTCAAGTCCTTGGTGAGCTAAGCTGAGGAATAAATCCAGACATTAATTTAGCAAATAGTCATCAAACATCAGCTGCATACTCATGGATCATGCCAAATGATATGGAGAATGCAAATATAAAAGATGTAATAACTATGTCAACTATTTCCAGGCATGAAAATGGCGAATAGCTACATCCTGGGGCATAGCTAGTGCCAGGCAAGGGATGTAAAGAGTTTACTTGTTTGGAAGTAGAGAAGATTTCTTGCAAAAGGTGGCATTGGCAGTGGGCATTGAAGAGTGGTGGAAGTTCTGGGGAATGGCATTTCATGCTGAGAAGTAACCATAAAAGCTTAGTTTAATCCCCCATACTTACACAAAATGCTAGTCATTTCTTTTCTGCTCCCAGGGGCCTGCAATATTCTTTATTGTTATAACACATTAGTATCTTCTTGCTTTAAACAGAGTTGTTTGCAGTGGGCATGGGCTTGCAGAGTGTAGCCACCTTTCCCACACATGTGGGGAAGGCACCATCACTGAAACTTGAGCAAACCTGGCAGGGCCAAGGTCAAGCCCAGTGTCCTCTATTCTAAGAAAAGGTTGTTAGTTACAAATTCAGTTATAAATCAGGAGAGAGTTTCTCATGACAGCTGACTAGTCCTTTAATTTCTTTTACATGTTAGAGATACCAGCCAAAGTATCACATTTTCAAAGTGTATATGGGATCCTCTCAAAGATTAAGAGAGTAGGGGGAAAGATACTTTGCGAAGGCTGTGGCTTGGGTGTCATTTCGGCTCTGGTTCTTCAGAACCCAGCAGCCTACCCATGGACACCTGAAACTTAGGGTTTTAGACACATTGTGATTTGGTTTTAGTTCTTACTCTATTTAGGACCAGCTGGAGACCAGAACCATAGATGGTTCATGGAAAGTTACCTTTTCTTTCCACACCTGAGCTGATGTACAGAGGGCTGGGGCATGTTGTTCACTTCTGAAACTCTGACCCTGCCTTTTTTAGTAGAAAAGACAATCTCTGTCTTGGACTAGAATAATTGAATATCTGATTAAACCTAAGCCTAGATTCAAGGAATGAGCCTACCCTGGGTTCTAAACTTAGAACTTTAATATTCTGACTACTTTTGAGTCTATTGTTCTAACATGTTGCTGCAAAATTATTTTCTTACCTCTGTAACTGTTCCCAATATATTTAGTCTTGGCAGTGATATGATCTTCTATCCCATCTCCCAGCAAATGAGGCCTTGCTGGTGAACAGGCTTTCTAGATTTTGATGGATTAGGCAAAAAGGAAGCAGTTCTATGAAGTACTTTCTAAACATTGAACAACTGTATAATGTAAGGTGGTTTTAGCTTTATTAGACTGCTTACTAGTAGGGAAGAATAAAAAAATTACTTCAGCTCAAGTTTCTAAAGCTATGTACTTATTTGACCTGATTGGTTTTTCTTTCTCCCTTTCCCTGCTTTGCCAATATGTAGTTGAACTGCACAGTTGAAAAGGGGAATCTACACAAACATAGTGATTGTGATTCTTTGCAGGATGTGTGTGACAGCTCTGATCCAAGCCTAGACGGTGCAGACTGACACATTGCCCTCTGCTCAGACATCCGAGAGCCCGTCTCCTGTGCTGGCCTTCCCATTGTGTCAGCCTTTGGAAGTGAGGAGTACAACTTTGCCTTCCACCTCTGTAATTGGGGGTAAAAACACTGCCTGAAGACCTCATAGTTTTTATGTGGTTCTTAGTAATAGTGTCTGTAACAAAACACAAAACAAAATAAGTGCTAACCAGATATGGAAGCATAACACATCAGTCATTAGAGAGTTTAAGAAATTTTTTTTCCTGCAAATGAATCTAGGACAAAATTTGATATTGCACATCAGGCCTGTAAGGGCAACTTACTCTCCTGTCCTTGTGGACCTTCCTGCCCCTTCCTGCTAGCTCCCTTCCCTCCACACCAGCTCCCTAACAATTTTTCCTAAGCCATTGAAACTAAGCCAAGCCAAGGGAGAAAAGTCCCATGCCTTGCGAGATGTGACTTTCCCATGATTAAGTATTTGTTTTTGGTTCAATGAAAATATTAATCAAGTACCTGCTTGTGTTTGGTGCAAAGCCAGATACAGTCTAGTCATAGGTTCTCTCTCAACGGGTTTGTATTTCAGGAAGGGCAATAAAGCAAGAATATAAACTATTATACCACAGTATACCGTAGTGTTAGTGTTACTGCAGTGACATGTACCTTGACAAATACAGCTACAGGAGCTGAAAAAGAAGAAGAAAAAGTATTTCAAATACAGAAGAATAAAGGAAGAATTTATGAAGGGCTTAGAATGGGTAAAATGTATATTGAGACTGCAAAATCAAATGCCTTCAGAGGACCAAGCAGGTGATCTAATGAGACAGGCTGGTGTAATACTATAGTGATTGGTGGTAACTGGGGTAAACATTGAGTGTATGAAGGGCTTTATGGGGAATCTACTTGGAAGGCTGGTCAGAGGACCTTGAATGTCAGAATGGAAGTTTGAACCTTATCCACTCGACATGGGGAGCCAATGAATGTTTTCTATCAAGGGAATAGATTCACCAGGTGAAAGAATAATCCAATCCACTATAAGAGAAACATTAATCAGAGAGAGGTAGGTATTGTGCTACTGTATTACACACAACTGTGCTACAAATTTTACACAAATTAAACCATTTCACCCTAACAAACTGAGGGAGAGGTAGATATTATCAATATGTTCTTTTAACACATGAGAAATGAAGGCTTCTGAGAGCTTCCAAGATCATACAACTAGTGAGGGAGGGCCCAGAGTTGAATCCAGGGACATTTCATTGCCCTGAAAATGCAGTATTTCAGTGTGTCGTCTGCCTTCCTGGAGGGCGAGGCTCATCTCTTAGAGTGTGTTAACGTTACGGTTCATTGTCTGTCATTAAGCACGGGATGACTACATTTACTGATACTTTCAAGGTTGTGACTCACATTTTCCATTTCCTCATGAAGAATGTGGAATCTGTTGCCCCAAAGCCAGGTCTGGCATTTTGTATACGCTCCTCACCTGTGCCAGCAGAGATTTCAGATATTTTAAAAAAATGTTTAATGGGTTCAGTGTGTCATTCTTATTTGGATTCTTGGTTTTGTGGTTTCATAATCAGGAAGTGAGTAAGATAAGGTAAAAGATCCACTTAAGTTATGGAATTACTTAGTTCTTTGCAAATGAGCTGATTGTGGGGTACATTTTACTGATAAGTAATAGTATCTTCCTAATTATTTCATGCATCATCTTTTTTCAAATGTGTATGGCCTCAGAGTTACCTTTGCGTGTCCCATGGGTGAATGGGTCTTTTAAAAGGTTACTTCCCTAGCCCTGTGCTATGCTACCTCTGCCCATCATTCTGCCACAGAAACTGGCTCACACGGTCAGAATTGGACAATTGTCAGTAGACTTGTGGGACAATAGGGTAGAGTAAAAGAAGTCAGGGCTGTCATGGAAAATGTGGGACATCTGGTCACCGTGCACGGCATTTCCACAGCTCCATGGTTCATCGAAAACATAAAACTGTATTTCCACATGTCTTTAGGTCACGTTGATTTTGTTGTAAACCTTATGGGTGCTCCCTCAACAATGTGCACACACTGCTTTCCTTCAGTACAAAGCTCAAGCCCAGAAACTTTATTTTGTAAAGAGAAATCTCTTAAGAAGTGAGTACAAGCAGTTAGAAAAACAATGGGGAGGTTGGCTGAGTTTAAAATGATATTGTACTGGTTTCCTATACTTAGCTATGGCTCTATCATCCTTTTGGGGAGGATCATGATCATACAATCAACCCACCAACAACACAGGTTTGATCTGTGCTGGTCCACTTATATGCAGCTATTTTTGGTAATAAATATACAGATGGGTTTTGTATCCACATATTCAACCAACTGCAGATTGAAAACAGTTTTTTCATTCTGAGGCTGAGAATCTGAAGATCTGGAGTGCCAACTGTATGCATTGTTCTATGCCATTTTATATAATGAATGTGAGTATCCATTGATTTTGGCATCTTTGGGGGCCCTGGAACCAATCTCCTGTGGATACTGAGGAATTGTAGTTAAATTTGGGGAGTCCAAAGTTAGATGTAGATTTTTGACTGCACAAGGCTCAGTGCTGCTAACCCCAGTGTTGTTCAAGGGTCAGCTGTCCACTTATTTAGTGTTTCCTGATTAAAAGACATATGTTGCAAAGCATCATATTAGGAAGTTAGCCTCTCCAGACTCAAGGCAATAACTGTGATGGTCATATTTAATTAAAATGCTAGATACTCCCTTTGCAGGCAATTCCAACTGTCAGTGGTGCTTTAGGTAACCTAGTTTACCCAGTGTGTACTGACTAAAGGGTTTAACCCAAGCAGAGAGGAAAAAGGCAATATCCAGCCATCATCAATGCTTTCTCCAACCTGGACGAACAAACACCTCCTCCCCTTTCTATAAACACATATCTATAAAAGCTGAGCTGACTCATGCTATGGCTTTTGACAGTGAAATACAAGTGATGTCTGAACCCCAAGATGATACATTGAACAAAGAGAGTTCTTTGCTCTTCCAGGAACACAGACTTCCTAATATAAACTTAGCTCACTCTGTTTTGCATGAATAAAATTGCCAGGTCAAAGTCAAATAAATTGGCTATACTAACAGTTTGTTTAAGGCCGAAGTAGTCAAATGGCTTTGCCCTTCAAAGGCTCAGGGAAATGAGGTGGCTCACCAGGGTTTGCAAGTAAAGCACCTCTGAAAACCAATGCCAGGATTTGGTGATTCCAAACTTGATTTTTCAAATTTGTTTGCTGGCACTTTGCTTTTTATAATGTGGCTAGCATGTGCACCCCACACTGTGCTCCCCAGTACTTGCAGGCAATGGCCAAGATAACATGGAATCACGTTCCGGTCTTTGAAGGACTGGCCGCGACTCTAACAGCTCGGAGCAGCATGGTAAGCACTCAGTGCGTGTTTGTAGGATGGAGAAAGCTCTCACTTCTGTCTGGTGACAGCATGAGGACTTGCTGGGGATGAGGTGATCTCTGACTTGGATTCAGACTTTACGAGAGGAAGATGTCACCCCATAAAGAAGGGCAGATAGCAGCTTTCCTGTTGCATGTGCTAAATGGTGCTCTAACTTCGGTCTTAAATTTAATACCTTTTCCTGTTTTTTGACTCCCTTCTGAGCAGTCTGATCCTTGCTTCTGCAGCCTCTGATTAAATACTTTTGTTAAACTTTCCATATTTTGTCCTTATCCTTTTATTCATTTAGCCCTCAGAAACTTTGAAAGCATCTGCTCGTCTGGCTTCCTTGTTTCTGTTCCAAACCTAAATTTCCTACAGATTTCCTTAGTCATTCTTCTGCTATGTCAGGAAATCACCACATCTTGCTTGCTGCTTTCATATTCTCCATTCACTCGAAATGCAATGGTGAAAAATATAAAGCACTTTATGAGTTCAGGTGTGGTTACAAGCAACAGACACTTGCTAATGTAAGCAAGAAAAGGAATTCATGGAAGGGACAGGGGAGTGTGGTAGACAGAAAAGTGGCCTCCCAAAGATGTCTGCATCCTAAACCCCCAAACCTGTGAATGCATTACCTCACGTGGCAAAAGGGACTTGGCTAATGAATTAAAGATCTTGCTACACAGAAGGGTATCTTGGATTACCGAGGTGGGCCCAATATAATCCTTACACAAGGGAGGCAGGAGGGTCAGGTTTAGAGGAGATGTGATGACAGAAGCCACAGTCAGAGGGACTCCATTGTTGGAAGGCAGCCACAAGTCAAGGGATGAAGGTAGCCTCTAGAAGCAGGAGAAGGCAAGATATAAATTCTCCTCTAAAGCTTCCAGAAGACACGCAGCCCTGACAAGCCCTTGATTTTAAGACTTCTGACCTCTAGAGCCATGAGATAATAAATCTGTGCATGTGTGCATGCATGTGTGTGATGTGTGCGCATTTATTGATGTGACATGCACATAACATAAACCATTTTAAAGTGAACAAATCCAGTGGCATTTGTATGTTCACAACATTATGCCACCATCACTCTATCTAGTTTTTAGACATTTTCATCATCCCAAAAGGAAACTTTATACCTATCAAGCAGTTATTCCCATTCCTTCATTCCTTTCCCCCTGGTAACCACCAACCTGTGTTCTGTCTCTATGGATTTACCTGTTCTGGGTATTTCATATAAACAGAGTAATTCAACAAGTGACCTTTGTGTCTGGCTTCATTCACTTAGCATAATGTTGAGGTTCATCCATGTGATAACCTGTGTCAGTACTGCATTCCTTTTTATGGATGAATAATATTCCATTGTGTGAACGTCCCACACTTCGTTTATCCATACATCCACTGATGGGCATTTGGACTATTTTGACTTTTTGGCTATTGTGACTAGTGCTGTCATGAACATGCATGTACATGTACTTATTTGAGTACCTGTTGTCAGTTCTTTTGGGTACATACTTAGGGGTAAAATTGCAGGGTCATGTGGTAACTAACTTTTGGATGAACTATTAGACTGTTTCCCTTAGCACCTGAACCATTTTACATTCCCACCAGCAATATACAAGTGTTGTAGTTTTTCCACATCTTTATCAACCCTTATTACCTTCCATTAAAATATATATATATATAGTCTCCCTTCTAGTGGGTATCTCACTGTGGTTCTGATTTGCATTTCCCTAATGACAAATGATGTTTAGTGTCACTTTTCATGTGTATACCCTGTTTGTAGAAAGTTGATATTCAAGTCCTTTGCCCATTTTTAAATTGGGCTTTGTCTTTTTTGTTAACTTTATATACTCTGGATGTTAGATCCTTAATTTATGTTGTTTTAAATGACTGAGTTTGTGGTAATTTGTTACAGCAGCAATAAGAAATACAGAGGGACTCACAGAATTCAAGGAAATGTTAAACAACCACATTGTAGAAAATATGCTCTGGGGTCCTGGGTAGCAGGAATTTAATGGATGATCCATTTGAGCCATTTCTTTCAAAATGCATTTATTCCAGCTGCTTTTAATTCTTCTGTCCTTGATTTAAGAGGGCAGAGGGGCTGGTACAAATGTTCTCCCGCTAGGTCAGAAGTTAGCAGAAGACCTTGGTTGTTACTACCACACTGAGACTACATGTACTCTAAATAGAAGTGCTATTAGGAGAAGAGCAAAACAGATGCTGGGAAAGCAAAAACATAACCAGTCCATAAAGGCATACAAAGAAGGTAACACTACAAAATAACAGAAACAAACAAACATGATAGACTTAAAGGCTCTAATAGTCCAGGAGTTAAATATGGTATCATAAAATGGGGAAAATGTAGCAGAAGACAAGCACTGGTGAAAAACAATGTGTAGTGGATAGACATCACAGACTCCATCAATAGAAGCATACCATCTGGGAAAAAGGAGGTGATAACGCTGTTTTGTCCATACTTAGTCATACCCTGCTTCAGATAAGGAATTCAATTGTGAGCTCCCTACCTTGAAAGTCATACAGGCAAAGTAGAGCATGTTCAGAAATGAGAGGCAAAGACACTGGAATCTTGCCATTGCAAAATGGGCTGTTTAGCTGAAGAAGGAAAGATTCTGGGCGAGAGGAGGTAGGCCATAATAAATGTTATTTTTTTTTCTTTTTTTGGTGGTTCCCTGGCTGGGAATCGAACCCAGGTCACAGCATTGAGAGTGCGAAAGCCTAACCACTACGCCACCAGGGAACCCCTGATAAATGCACTTAAAGTAGGGAGGACGAAGACCAAAGTCATTGGACAAAATAGAATTCTATTTCTTACATCATAATTCGGGTGGCTCTGTAGTGGTCATAGTTGAGTGTGGCTTCTTGGATCATATGGCTTCATCTTCTGAGTCTAGACTTATATCTCCTCCTGAAGTTAAGGAAGAGAGAAACAGAGTGAGAATTCTGTGCATGCAAATATTTGTGAGTGTGAGTGTATGTGTGTTCATTCATGGACCAGGGCTGGCACTGGCACTTCTGCACATCACTACTTCTCACATATGACCACCTAAAATTCACTCACACATCCACACCTACTGCAAGGAATGCTGGGAAAAAAGGCAACATGGACATTAGTGAGCACAAGTTACTTACCCTAGGCCATGCATAGTGAGCACACAAGACTGGCGAGGAACAATTGATTAATTATTGACCCACAGGAGGAAAGAAAGGAGGAAGTGAATAAGAATCTCTGCCTTTGTTTGCTATTTTGTTCTTAATAGCTTGGCCTCTTCATTTTGCTTGTCTGCATTTCTTTCTTTTTTCCTTCCTCTTCACAAGACGTAGCTACATGTCAGCCTGGCTTCATGGCTTATGAATCTTGTTCTTCATTTCCTGCCTCTCTTTGTATTAATTATGGTTATGTGACTGCAGTTAAATTCTTCACGCTACACAAAGTGGGTAGAGCACACTGCAGGCTTTTGGTCCAAATGTAACTCAAAGTCCTGGCAAGTTCAAGTGTGTGTGTGTGTTTGCTTATGTTTAAACATTGTGTGATATCCAGTAAAATTCTAGATGTTTTCCTTGAAATATCAGAAGATCTGGTAACTCAGGACCTGCATGCCTGTATGAACAAAGAACAGCAAGAATAGAAGGCATGCATTCTCCATGCTGCCATAGTCCTTTACTTCCTATTGTCTTCTCAGTGCTGAGACTTAGAGTTATATTCCACTTACCATCATATATATGCTGTCATTAAAAATAAAACTCTTCTCTTTTTATGATTTTGTGATCTCTTCCAGACTGTTGCAGGCTTTTGAGTTTGGAATCAGAGGCTTTTCTTACTGCCACATCAGCTGAAACATTGGTTAGAGTAGAGAGTGGGGAGCAGTCCCAGCACCAGAGAGTATGAGAGTTGGGGTGGGGAGGGGAGTTGACCAAAGGATGCCAGGCTATTTATTCCATAGTACAAGGCAGGCCAGCTGGTAATATAGAATAGTGGTCTCCAAACCACCATTGTACACCTCATTGATAAAATAATATTTGAATGTAGCTCCTCAAAGTAGGAATTATTACTTAAAAGTTATATGCATATATTGCTATTATTTCTAGATGCAACATATTCTCAAGGCCATAATTAAAGATGACTGTAAGTCCATATTCCAAATAATCTTCATTACAATTTTGGATTTCTGGATGTATTTTTGGTTGGCAGATGTTGGTTCTTAATGTTATCTTTAATTAGCAGGTTCTTGGCTTTATGTAAGCCTTTTACATTTTGTGAGGGTTGGTTTGATTGAAACTAGATAATGTATTCCATAAATTCTGTGACATACACGTTTCATCATATTGCTGTAACCTGAATGGGAGTGAAGAAGTAGGTCCACCTCTGTGAACCCCTCTGAGTTGCAGAATTTTATTTTCATCCTTTTCTCACAAATCATTTCATACAACCTGAAGGGATGCCATCTGAAAGATAAACCAAGTGGAGGTACTCGTGTTTGTTTAGATTTGAAATTTTTAGATAAATTAACATAAGTAGAAGTTTGATACTTTCTTCCTACGGGTCAAAGAAGTATTTCATTGTTACCTACTTTGGGTCCAGTGGTAGAAGGTTAGAGCCTTGCTACTCAAGCAGTAGTCCCCAGACCACATTGATATTACCTGGGAGCAAGGCAGAAATACAGATTCCAGACCACACCCCAGACCTCCTGAGTCAGAGTCAGCATTTTAACAAGATCCTCAGGAAGTTTGTATACACAGAAAAGTTTCAGAAACACTAGTGGAGATACCAACTAAAGATATTTTGAGGGAGGGGGTGGGCAGGAGGCATGTAGAGGAGATAATGGGATCTTACCATAATTATGTAAGCACTAGACATAGTAGTTAAGGTGTTCAGCATCTGCCTAGACCCACAATTAGAAGTGGGTCAGATGGAGCCAATAGAACTAATCTGAAAACATTAAAAAAAAATCCCCAACCCCTCAACCAGCAAGAAGATAAAACAAGAGCTATTCAAATCCCAAATAAAATTTATTGGAATTTCATGAAATTAATTACAGAGGAAGTATTTGTCTTAGAATCTGCAATCAGATTGGTCCAGATTCCTAGAATGGGGTTTTCTTGTTGCCAAAGCTTTTCTGCATTTCCCAGCTGCCTGCAATTTATCTCCCTTCTTAGCTGAAGCACTAATGACTTCAGGCATGAATTTAATGCTTTCTTGTCTCCCTTCATTGTTTTCTTTCTTTCTGTCCCTGCAAACATGAACTCAATCTTTAAGGCCTTGCCTCCATTTCCTGAGCAGATTCACAAAACGAAAGCTTTGCTGTCTTTTCATTTGTTTGAAAATAAGGCCAATTGGAGATGGGATGAAACTCTTATATATCCCAAGACATCTAGACCTTGCACCCATGACTGATGCTGGGAAATCTCTGTGCATCCTTCTGTATGCAGTTTGACCAAAACAAATTGCAGACGATAGTACTGCAGAAACCAGCGGGGAACCTGATTTAACGTGGCCGACAAGAGTTGTAAAAATCCTGCCCTGCCTGCTAGATGGAGGTTTTCATTAATGCAACCACTGGTTTTGATACCTCCTCCGTCCTGCTCAGTGCCCTGAGAACAAAACATAAGACCAGGCCTCTGATTTTACAGAGCCCCATGTCTCGTAGCAGATACTTTAGCAATCACAGATACATCGTGCAAAAACTGAAATATGTAGGAAATGTCAAGTGATAAGAGTGGAGTGAATGATTAGATTTTTGTGACAGCTAAGACGATGGGGCAAAGGAGGGTGTTTTTAAAATTTAATATTTGGTGGACTGGAGAGAAAAACAAAACAGAACAGCTTATGCAAAATGGACATGTGACTTGGCATTGAATGTTGGCCAACTGCAAGGCCAAGGTGATGGACAGGAACTCAGGAGTGGCTGATGGACCATGACTAAGGAGACTGGATTTCATTATGGTGGACAATGTCTCTTAAACCAGGGTATACTTACCCGGCTACAAAGCGGTGAAGGAGTGGGAACCTATGAACAAAGGAAGCAAGGCAAGAGTTGGTAAAATTGTAGGGGGCAGTGATGAAGGTGAAAACTGACCGAAGTTGAGAGAAAGTTTGGCACTGAAGGTCCACTGAAATTGTAAAGTACGAGGTCTGACAATTAAGTTCGTGAACTCATTCTAGAAAAAGTGCTACATAACTCATTGCTAAATGTCACTATGGTCACCTTCAAAGCACTCCCTTTAGGAAGTTTTGCCCTGACACCAGGGCCTAGTCCACCTTTCAAAGTAATTTTGGAACTCTTTTTCTGGAATGGCCATCAGAGCTGTTGTCATATTACTCTTGATGTCCTGAATATCATCAAAATGTCTTTCTCTCAATATTTCCTTTATCTTTGGGTAAGGACAAACATCATTGGTAAATAGATCAGGTGAGTAGGTAGAGTGTTCCAATACAGTTATTTGTGTACTGGCTACAAATTCCCTCACAGACGGTGCTGCGTGCGCTGGTGCACTGTTGTGATGCAAGAGCCATGAGTTGTTGGCAAAAAATTCAGGTTATTTTCCTCCAAATAGTAATCTTGGTTGACTTTTTGTCCTGCCGGTATAAATTCATAATGAACAATCCCTCTGATGTCAAAAAAGGTTAACAGCACCATTTTGACTCTTGATTTGGACTGATAGAACATTTTTGGTCATGAAAAATTGGCTGACTTCCATTATGCACTTTGATACTTTGTTTCAGGGTCACATTGGTACACCCCTGTTTCAAAATACGGCCCCAAATATCTTGCATCTCTAAAAGGTCTTGGCACACTTCATCTCTCCTTTGCTTTTGTTCATCAGTGAGCTCCTTTGGGACCATGTTTGCACACACTTTTCTCATGCCAAGATTTTCAGTGAAGATTGTCCTGTTTCTCTATCAATGTTTACTTGGTCTGCGATGCTTCTCATAGTTAGCTGATGATTTCGATGTACACCTCCACACATTTTTGCAATGTTTTTGTCATTTCTGCTCATTACTGACTATCCTGACCTCTCTTCATCAGTGATGCTTTCTCTCCCCTCAGAAAAACATTTAATCCATTTGTACATTACTGTTTTCTTCATGGCATCATCCCCATAAACTTGAACTAACAGGTCCCTGATTTCATTTCCACTCTTGCCAGGTTTAACAAGAAATTTAATGTTTGTTCGTTGCTCTAATTCAAGCTCCAACATTCTTGCGACAGCACACAAAAACACACAACAATAATGAACACCACTGAGTAAGACACTACCGCACGTCGACACAAACACAGCTGTGAGACACAGATATACCAAGCTTATGAAACCTTACCGAGTCGTTTGTAGTGCTGCCAATGTAAATGCATGGTGGCAAGTTTGTGAACTTGTTAGACCTCATATAATTGAAGAGCAGCACTTATCTTAAATTTTCTGTAGTTTCTTTGGGGCTTCATGTGCAGAATATAATCAGTGCAGGGTTTGAAGATTTGGGTGCCAAGCAGACACCAAGAAATGAAAGTAAAGTGTTTGTGAAAGGGTGTCAAAACGATAGAACCATGTGATCCAGACTGAGTAGTAGATGAAATGAAGTCAGGAGGGAAAATAATTTGAGGAACAATGGAGGCTTCAAGAAACTCAAGGTATGTATTAGCTCCAGGGAGCTGATTTGATCTGAACTTGTTGTCAGTGAATAAGATGGAAGAATTTAATATTTCGCAAATGGGGGGGGGGGGTTTCCGGTGGATGTCAGGATTTGGGGTCTCAGACTTCCCCTGCACCTCTTCCACTGAATTATGCTTGGCCTATATGGAAGGTGTTGGGGAGATCTGCCAACAGGTGAAGTTGGGTAATAGAAGATCCCAACAAGCATCCAGAGGAATGTGGGATCAAGGGTGATTCTTCTGCGGGATCAGAAAACTTGGGACCTAAGGAGTCTGTGACTGGGGCTAATTGTGGCAACAAGAGCTTCCTGTGACTTGAGAGTCTACTTCAGTGACCTGCCTTGTTCAAAAGTATTTATTTCCTAAGAGAGAATCTGATTTGGTTTATTTTATTAAGTCTTTTGCACCAAATCTCCTCTGAAAGCAAGATCTCCCTTAGATTGAGCCAAATGTAGCTGTGTGGAACTAGGATCTGGGTCCGGGGTAATGAATTGTGGCAGAAAACTCTAACAGCTACACAGGCACACTGACTCGTGTTAACTTCACAACAACCTCATGATGTAGGTACTGTATTATCTTCACTTTACATGTGAGGCTACTGAGGCACAGAGAGGTTAAATGACTTGTCCATGTTGTACATAGCTAGGAAATGTCTGGCTGTGAAGTCTATGCTCTCAACCTCTCTGGGTGGCTGGCTGCTTCTGAAAAGAAATGATTCCAAACATGTTTCTTAAAAGGTGACAGCAGGCTTCATGGTTTCCTCCCACAGTCTGTCACAGACTAGCAAATAAATTAGTCTCCATATGGTCCCTATAAATGTGGGTCCTTCTCCTCTTGCACACTCCCACACCTCACCCCAAGCCTCTGAGAACTAGATCTACTTAGCTGTAGGGTGACAATATAATTTATCAGTCAAACTGGGACACTCTGAAGGTAAAAGTAGGCACTATTAATTATGCCAGCACAACAGGAACAAGCTAGGGCTTTCTGGGTCAAACCAGGACATATGGTCACCTTAGTTATGTAATACTTTAAGTGAAAATTGAAAGAAGTCACAGGTAGATCCACAATATTTCCAACCTTCCAGAGGAAGACAAACACTCCTAATCTCAAATTTCCAAAAGCCTGGATTATAATATACTTTGAAGGAATAAATGACCGAGTTTCAGTGTGTCCTAAAGATCTGTGTGGAGAAGGATAGAAATGATTTTCTAGGAGCAAAGAAGAGGCATAACTGGTATTGATGTAAGAAACATTCAAGTCCATAGAGAAATTTTTTAAGAATTTATTTGAGCCAAACTGACAGTGATTGCTGGGAAGCAAGATCTTAAATGCTCTCTCGAGATATGCTTCTTAGAATGGCAGTTTACAGCTTCTTTTATGCACTTTTAAT
Source organism: Lyroderma lyra (assembly GCA_004026885.1). NCBI lineage: Eukaryota > Metazoa > Chordata > Mammalia > Chiroptera > Megadermatidae > Lyroderma > Lyroderma lyra. Next base: position 37,784 of record PVJL010003290.1, read on the forward strand.
TAAATTTATTGGGATGACATTGGTCAGTAAAATTATGTAGGTTTCAAGTGTACAATTGTATAATATTAATACATCACCTATATATTACATTCAGTGTTAGGCAAATGCAAGGAAGATTCCATGAAGGTGGGAGAAAGCAAGGTGGGGACTGGATTATGGGGTAGTTAAGATGATGCACTCTCTTGAGAGTGGCTTCTGAAGAGTCTGAAAAGAGGTGTCTCAAAGATGTGTTAACTTGGATGCACAGAAACAATGGATAGGGCTTGATTAAGGCAATGGTATTCAACCTTTTGGCTTCCCTGGAAGAAGAATTGTCTTGGGCCACACATAAAATACATTAACACTAATGATAACTAATGAGCTAAAAAAAAAAAGGTTGCAAAAAAATCTCATAGTGTTTTAAGTATTTGTGTTGGGCTGTGTTTAAAGCCATCCTGGAGAGCAGGTTAGACATGCCTGGCTTAAGAAAAAGATAAACCTTTTACTAAAAACATACAGGCCTTGGGCACGACTACCACCATGACCTGCTCAACTAGGAATTTAAGATCAGATCACCCTGTGAGGTTGCTTCCCTTAAAACACCTTTTCATCCATGCTGGAAAGTACAAACAGGTCACTCTCAGCATAACTTCTGTCCAAACACATCACAGTTAAACAAATTAATCTTATACTTGTCACTGACTTAAAGAAATTAGTCAGCAGACCAAAAGGAAACTTATGAAATCCAGTTCATTTTTGCATCTTCTTAGCATCTGTCATTGAATGTACCTGGAGGAGAACTGGTGGTCCACTCAGCATTTCCTGCTGTGGAAAGCAAACTTAAATGGCTAAAGGAGGAATAATAGGTCTTTGAAAAGCCCAAGAGCAGGCATCAAGATTTCCTTGGAATTTACAAAGCTTACATCATTTTACAAAACTGGAGAGACCTTTATTCTTGGGAAATTGAAAGAATGTGCTCCTAGGTGATGAAGCTGTCATGAAACCAGAGCCAGAAACAACTTGGACAAGGAGCTGCTTCCTGGTTCCAAATTTTTGTTTTTGTTTGCTGTTGCGGGAGGGCAAGACTTGGGGCACCCCCTCCCTAGAACTTCTGACCCCAGTAGAATTTGAATTAGGAGGAACCGGTGAGGTATGTGAAAGAGAATGTTGTTTGTGTTAGCACAAAGTATTCTCACCTGAAGACAATTGTCCCCCCATCTCTCCTGCTCCTTTGTGCTCAGTTGTACCCAGCCTTGGCGTGAAGACCTCTAATTAGTTCAGGGTGCCTGAGAGCCAGTGACAAATTTATAGGAGTGGCATAATGTGGGACTAATGCCACAGATGTCAGAGATCCCTGTGTGGGGGAGCAAAAAATGTCCCCTCTTCCCTCATAGTTCTTCTGGTTGGCTGAAGAACTAAGTTGACATGAGGCAGACTAATAGAAGAAAATAACCTAATTTAATTATGTGTGTACATATGGGGATTCCATAAGAATATGAGATTTAGGGACAAATTGGACAGTTGAGGCTTGTATGCCATTTTGAGCTAAGGTAAAAGGGGGTAGTAATTTGGACTTCAAAAGGGAGGAAGACAGTTCTCATGAAGATGAAAAAGTAAATTCTTGGTAAACAAATGTTTGCTGGCCCAACTTCAACAAAGGGACACAGGGAAGACTTCAATCAAACAGGCCTTGCTAGATTCCTTCCTGTCTACCACACCTAGTTCCTGTTAAATTATAGTTATCCATGATAGCTTCCTTCCTAGAGCAGGCCCTCTAAATTCTTTTAAGTAGTTAGAGGGATGGTCAAAAGTTCTTCCTGAGTCTTTAGTTTCTTAAAAATAACTGGCTTAAAATGATTAATATAAAAAACAAAAGGCATGTTTTGGTATGGCTCCTCCTCCCCAGGTACAGATATCCTCATACCATCTCCTGCATCTCAGCCCCCTCCCAAGGCTGGATGGGCTGGAGGCAGTGGCTCAGCAGTAGTCCCAGACCTTATAGTCAGTGTCATCCTATAGTCTGAGATAAGGGCCACCATATTTTTTAGGCCCAGGAGGCTGTGTTTTGGATGAGAGTCAGTTTGGAAGGATTTATCACATATGAAAACTATGGATCTTTAGTTTTATTGAAGTATTTTAGATGTACTTAGAGTCTCTGCACTTCTCATCCAACTGGTCCATTCCCTTTACACAATGAATTCTCTTTGTGTTCAAAGCCCATTTCTTTATAAGGAAAAGAATTTTGCAGAAATGAGTTGCTTGAGGGTTTCAACTACTAAACTATAATATAGGAAACAGTATATTAGGATAAGGGTTTGTGTGTGTGTGTGTGTGTGTGTGTGTGTGTGTGTGTGTGTGGTTCCCTGGCTGGGAATAGAACCCTGGCTGCAGCATTGAGAGTGCTGAAGCCTGGCCACTACACCACCAGGGAGCCCCAGGATTAGGTTTTAAGTGAGGTAAGTGTTAGAAGAATAAACATCACTCTTTAAACTGAGGATCTGGATATATATTCATAAAAATTTCTTTCACCCTCATTCAGTTTTAAAAATTTTGTGTGTTTTAAGGCAACTGTGCTAATCTCTCTCTTAAGATGGTAGCAGCATGTGACCAATCTTGTTCTTTTCAAATTATGGATTGATATTTTTCACCATTGTACCTATTCCAACAGTTGAGTCATATTAGAAGCACAATGCAAAACAAGTTCTAAACAAGTTTTTCAAGTGATATAAAATTGTCATGGGCCTTAGACATAATAGAGTTTTCTAGAATTATGTGAGAGAATGAAACTACTGTTGATGCGGGGAAGTCCCAAAGGTCCTCAAATAAAAGTGAGACAAGGCAATCCTGTTGGCATGACGATTCACTGTTTCACTGTCACCCTTGGCCTACTGTTTCTGGCTTCTGATAAAGATCATCCTGACCCTACAGTGATTTGAACTCATAATGGGGAAAGAGGAGTATTTATGGTTTCTTGGTTTACTTCCATAAAAAACATGACTCTTTGGAGAACAAGAGTTTGAGATCATTTGATGGGAAAAACAAGTTTACTGCAGAGCTGTACAAGTGGCAAAGCCAGACATTGGGGTGCTGGAATCTGTCAGAGCTTGTGAAAGTTATGAGTTCACCATCAAAACTGCCCTCCCCAGAGCCATGATAATGTGGCCAACAATTCTAAAGTACTTCCTTCAAAATCTTTTTCTATCTTCCCGCTTCTAGATTCTACAGAGACTTCTGAAAGTGGTCAATAGGCCACTTTTTAGATGAGGAATGTAAAAAGTTTAAAGAGGCTACGCTAAAATGGTTCTGATTATGTGAATGGTAAACTACCTCCCTCCTAAAAGCCCTATGGCAAAGAGAAGTTCTATCTGATTGATAACAGTCTTGGGGGGTTACCCCACCACTGAAAAATGATTGGACTTGTGTGTTTTTTAAAAGTACCT